>CM029387.1:5274925-5285435 GCA_017165825.1 Hepsetus odoe
TATTATTATTATTATTATTATTATTATTATTATTATTATTATTATTATTATTATTATTATTACTGTATTGTATATTATATTATTATTATTTATTATTACTACTACTACTACATTTATTTTGTATTATTACATTTATATTTATATTTTGCTATATTTATATTTTGCTACTTGTTATTTATATGTATAATTCATTCAAAACTTATTTATTACCGTGTATTATTACTCTTGTAGATATGTATATATATATATATAGATATATATAGATAGATAATTTATTATTTATTTATAGCTCCTCTACTTTTTCTCCTGTACTTGTTCCTGTTCTCTCTCTATATCTTTATATATTTTTTCTTTTCTTTCTGTACACCTGTCATTTTTATAAGAGCCCAGTAACGCCCAAATTTCCCATTCGTGGGATAATAAAAGATCACTCTACTCTACTCTACTCTACCAAAACCACCAGATACAAGCGCAGACGCTTCCCTCATACCATCGCCTTCTCAAACAGTGGACCATCACTATCGACATTATGGATCTCTTTACCACACGTGGTGCGCTGCTCGTCTGCAAATAACATGCACATTGTCTAAGGCTGCTTTTAAAGTTGTTTTTTAAGTTTATATCGCTTGTATACGGTGGAATGTGCGTCAGATAATATGTCCGTCGTCTGTACTGCTGTTTTTTATCCGCAGCTATACTCCACACTGCGCAGTATATCGCCTTTTCATCTACATTACAAGACCGATGAAGGCGGTAATATGCTAAGAGCTTCTGACCTGTGTTTTTTACAGGATGGCCCGTCACAGCTTTGATTACGTGTTAATAGTTGTTTTGGTGAGTCGGGGTGGTCCTGTTACACGCTGACTGGCTGAGGTGCTTTTAATTGTCGTCACAAAAAAGAGTGTTAGCTTGGTTTCCATTTATGAACAATTTGTTGGAATTAAGGTTTAAAATATGAACGTACACTTTTTAGTGTTTCTTTTTTACTATCTTCTTTTTCTTTCGGCTGCTCCCGTTTAGGGCTCGCCAAGGCGGATCAACTGTCTCCATTTCTCAACTGTCTCCATTTCCATTTCTTTTTTGCTATAATGGCCTATAATACATTGAAAGCCCCCACAAATAAAATTGTAAGGGTTGCAACACTGATATTTTATCCATATCACGCATGTCTATAATGTATATGGCCTGTAATTGATATAAACACTTTGCATACTGTTGCGTTTCGACTGCTTGTATTTGACAGCTATTGTTTTAAATCTGTATCATCTATTGTCCAGAAATAGTTTATGTGATTCTGAATCTGATCATGACATTTACATCAAACTTACAGCATAAAGAAGTTCCTGCTGTGGTATAAAAACAGTCTTTAAGGTGAATCATATCTTTCTGGTTGCTTCCAAAATTGAGATGTTGTTGCCATAGTAACCTAAGAACAAAAGATGTAAGGTGCGTCCTTCATTAGAAATCATGCACGTTATCTGGAAGATCAGCTCTACATACAACAAATACACAAAGGACAAGGTTCTCACAGTGCTCGCAGATCCGTTTTCCCAAGAAACGGAAATCCAGACATTTACAAAAAAAAAAAACAAAAAAAAAACAATAATAATAATACTAAAATAAAATAAAACATGTTTCTGAAGTAAGATACGGCATGAAAATGACCTCCCATAGGACTCGGTGGGGCACAGAAGGTGAGAGGAAAATTGCTTTTGGAAAGTCTAACACAGCCGAGCGTTAATAGTGCTCTGTTCTTTCAGTAATAAAGAACAGAACACATGCAATCTCGAAACTCACTCGGGACCAGTTCACTGCTTTCTGAATGTTGTGGATAATGATACATTTCTGTATGTCATCAGAGGCCGCCTTCCACTCGCAGATGTGGGAGCACAGGTAAATGAGTCTCGTACCGTCAGAAAACTAGCTATTAGCTTAATAGGCGAGTAAAGATGTCAAGCTAAACTTTTTGGGGAAATTCACTAAAATACAAAAGTTTACAGTTCTGTGCGAAAGTGTTGAGCCGCCTCTTTATTCTTTCCATTTAGCTTTAGAATCACATTGTTTGGGAAAACCTATTTCATGCCTGTCAAGCTGTCTTTCCTTTGCCGTATTGAGTGGATTAACAGGAAGAAATGGGAGTGCTCCAGACTGCAAAGTGTCTAAAGGTGCAAGGTTCTAGATTAAAGGTTTCCAACCACTAAGCGTTTCATCATCAGCAGTAAACGAATCACCGAATCATCTGGAAGCATCTGTTTCTTCACTGCTTCATGTCTTAAGTTAGACTTTGTTCCGCATGAAGGTTCACGCGTAGATCACTGTGTGGCTTAACCAACCAATCAAACTGCTCAGGTACAGAGACTGGAGTGAAAATGAGAAACAAAAACACTGTCCTTCAGGAGGATCTGGAGAACTGCTCCTCAACAGTACAATAAAGTCTGACTCTGGAAGCAAAATATGAAGAAGTGATGGGTGGCTCAGGACTTTTGCGCTATGATTCACTCACTGACAGTCCTGCTGCGGCCTGATGACCCGGGATGTTTCTCAGCCTTTAACTTCAAAGACGAAAGCTCCAGCACCCCATCGACCCTGGTTAGAAGATGCTGATTGGATAGCCGATGGACGGACTCAAGATTTTCACAGTACTTAAGCACAGTGTCCCATGGAAGCCTATTGGAGGTTATTCTAGCGGGCTGGTTTGACACAAATATCAGAATATTTTGCAGTGCAATTTTAACAAGAGTTAAAGATTGTAAAACCTTTCCGAAGGCATGTCTGGGCTGAACCTGAAAAGTCCTGTGAGTTTCTGAGAAGCGTGAGCTGTTGGGTAACAGAATTAGTTTAGTTTAATGACAAACGCAGTGGATCAGAAATGGGTGCAGAAACACAGATGAACGAGCTGAGCTATTAAAAAGACTCTGGTGTCAGCACGCTTGCTCCTGTTGAAGAAACCCTCCCTCTCGAAAAAGAGAAATGCCTGTTAAATCACTAAATAAAATGCAGTGTTGACCACTTCTCCAAACCCATCATGGCTTATTTGTACAATGTTTTTTTATTTATTTATTTATTATTTTTTTTACCTCAAATGGACCAATTAAGTCTGCAGAGGAAATAATTCCTGCTCTATAAATACCCTAATGGCTGATGGCTTCTGGAGCTGGCATGTACCTGCCAGTTTCATAATATAAAACCCAATAAAAGTGTCACAATCCTCCGCTAATGTGACAGGTGCCATCAGCTTCCGGACTGACTCATTCACCGGCGTCCTCGTCGGCGGCGCTTTTATATTATTTGATGGCGCTCGGCGTGTAAAGCAGCCAATATGAGGCTTAAAAATAAACCTAATAGAGCAATAAATTAATGTGGTATTTAAAGCTTAATGTTCTGCATTTGACATTTGCCATCAAAATCTGATCTTTGCTTACACAACAGTTACGAATGCAGAGTCTTAGGTGTAATTTCAGCTTTGGCGCGGCCTCCCTTGAGGCCCTTATTGTCTGTCTGTTCGTTTTATATGTGAGATTTTGGCATATTTTGATGTCATTTAGCAGTTTTTCAACCAGCAGACATAAATATAAAAAAAGCATAAATACACATCTCGCTATCCTTTCATTTCGTCCTCTTCTCACTTCTTTTATAGCGTCATGTTCTCTGAATGATCAAACTGCAACCAAAATGATCCAAAATGATCTTTACCATTTACTGGACATTTCATCTGCACAGGTGCATTCTGGGAGTTACTGACAGTTAATGACTTTAGTCCTTTTGTTGGTACACAGTTGATCAACCCCTCCTCTGCTCAGCCTATCAGTGGAAAGAGGTCACCCCAGAACCATCGCTAACCAGATACTGACTCTGTTTGTCTGGTGGATTATTCTCGGCACTGCAGTGACTCTGACACTGACTCGAGGGGGACTCGAGGGAGTGTGGGGTTCGTTGGTTGGTGATCACTGAATTTTTTTGCCCACGATGAATCGCTGTTTTTTGTTTATGCTCTGCTTTTTCTTTACTTCCGCAAAATTTGGCAGTGAAGGGTTTCAAGGATTTCCAGAGTCCATCAGGTATTTCAGAATTTCCCAGTATTTCACACCATAAAGCTGAAAAACCTTTTTTTTACACATTTGCTGGTATGCTTTGGATCTTGGACAATTGCTTTCCACTCTACACGTTCCTCTTGCCATCACTCGGATAGGGTTTAATCTTGGTCTCACCTGTTCATAGCACCTTTTCAGTGTAGCCTCTGTGTTTCTGCTCATGATGTGACTATTAGTCTCTGACTAAGACACAACTGCCTTCTGTTTCTAATTCTGTTGGGCGTGTTTGGGGATTTTTCTTTCTTTTTTTTGAGGATTCGTCTCTCATGGAAGGTCTTCCTCGGTGTGTCGGTTCAGTGCTTTCTTTCTTCTTCCAGACAGTTGATTTAGGTGATCCTAAGGTTTGGTCGATGTCTCTAATAGATTCTTCTTGTTTTTCAGCCTCATAATCACTTTCTTGACTTTCGCTGGCACAGCTTTTCCCTTCCTGTTGCACAACGGGGCGGCGGCGGCATCGTGGTTAGGGAGTTGCCCTGGCATCGGAAGATTGTGGGTTTGAGTCCCTTACCCGTAGGTTGCCCTGTGGTACCCTTGAGCAAGGTACCGTCCTCGTCACTGCTCCCTGGGTGCACGTGGGTTAAATGCAGAGGTCCAATTTCGTTGTGGTTCACTGTGTGCTGTGCTGTGACCTCGCAATTTCACTTTCAATGGCAACTGCAGACTCCAAATGGTAGAACAAGTGTAGGTATGTTATCACTGCACTAACGAAGCAATGAAACACACCTGAGTAACCACAAACACCTGTGACAGCAATTGTTTTAAACATTATGGTGCCCTGAAACGAGGGGACTAAGTGGTGTAATCTCTACGTGATGAGTTTAAATTAAAGTCAGAAACGTGCACTTTCATCATGTCTGAATTGTTTGATTCTACACTGAGGAGCAGAGGATTAACCCAAGGCCTCCATCCCAGACATGGAGGGCACTTTACTAGCTTGTTTATACAATCACTTTCAAACTGCTGCTATTTGCCGCTTTCACACCTGTGGATGTGATACCGTTACCTGCACTGGTACTCTTTAATGATGTGCTGTGTTTGCCAATACCAACAGCATCAAATCCCACGTACTCACTGACACTGCAGTCGTGAACATGAACTTAAGTACTCTGCAGCGCCGCTTGATAACCTTTTCAATCCTGTTTCAACTTATTGTGCATAGTGTGAAAGTGAAAGTGACTATTTGCCATTGTGAAAAAACACAGCAAGGCACACAATGAAACGCGTCTCTGCCTTTAATCCACACAAACAGCAGCAGGCAGCCATATCTAGCACCTGGGGAGCAGTGATGGGGACGGTACCTTGCTCAAGGGTACCACAGGGCAACCTACTGGTCCAGGATTCGTGTGTATTTGTATATTATATAAAACTCTACTAGAGTCACCAATGCAATGAAATGTTTTCCTTTAATTAGTGAAAGCAAGTTCACATCCTCTGTGGAGAACACACTTCTTAGTTCATCGCATGATTCGAAACTTAAATGCGATCGGATGTATTCAGCAGCTGTAAAACGCAGAGACAGTATATTTAATATCCAATTTCCTCTGAGAGGCACGTTATAAAATGTTCATTTCCAGGAGATGCCTCTTATGGATAAAAGACTAATCAGATGACATAAATCTTAGACATGCATCCGTTAAAGCACCCTCCACACACACACACACACACACACACACACATTGTTAAAAAACCCAGCAGAGTAATGACAAGCAAATCATATCATTTTAGTATTGTCTCCTGGAGTGGAAGCTTTTATTGCTTGAAAACAATTGGAGGAAGGCTATAAATTCTGAAAGTAGCTCACACAGCTTGTAGTTAGGTAGTGATGATTCTCTTTTAAGGCTTTCTGGAGTAATTGGAGGACCTGCTATAGCTGTGTTATTTAGTGGTGCTCACATGCTGAGTGTTATTCAGCTTATTTCGGAGATGCATGCCAATAAACCATTTACCAAACGAAAAATGTGTGGTTTTGTTCTTTACTAACTTACAGGACAGAGGAAGCTTCTAACCTGGGTTAGTCTATAAGCTTGTAGCCAAAAGTTCTTAACAACCTTCACTGCCCTGCAGCACATCCTGTCAATCAGTTTTTAATACTGCGGGCGGCACCTTGGAACTGTGGATGAAACTGTCCCATCTGGGAATCGAACCCAAGGTATTCTCACTCTGAGGGGTGCTGTCCATTCCCAGATGGGACAGTTCGGGTCCTTTCTGGGTGGAGTGGACACGTTCTCTCAGAAGCTCTGGTTTCTCCCACAAGTCCTAAATTGTCTCCTAGGTGTAAGTGTGCTTGTCTGTGTGTCTCCCATTGTGATAGTCCCTGTGATGTCCAAGACCTTTCACATTGTGAGAGCTGGGACAGACTTCAGCTCCCCTTGATCCTAATCAGGACAAGTGGCTCAGAAAATTAGTGAGAGTTTTAGATACTAGTTTAACATAATCAAACTAACTTTGACTCGTACGTATGTAACATCGTTTGGGGGCAGAAGTAAACACACCATCTTTACTTAAGCAAGCATAAGAAATATTTTAAAAGAGAAAAGTAACTTATTCAACTTCTTCATGTAGTGCTCAATTAGAAAACAAACTGTCGAGCAGGCCATCATTAAAACAACCCAAACAGTTATACATAAACTTTATATAAACTGTGGATTGAACATCATAAATCAAAGCAAAAAACTCGAGACATTAAATGATTTTGCTTTAAAATTCCCAATTAGTTAACTGCCAATTGAGAGGTCCAGCGTACCGTTCAGACTGCAGGGATTTCTTCTGCTCATTTCTATACAGAAGTCTGTTTGAAGTGAAAAGTGAAAGTGACTATTCTTGTCATTGCGAGGTCACAGCACAGATAACCACAACAAAATTAGACCTCTGCATTTAACCCATGCAGCTATGAACGCACCCAGGGAGCAGCGACGGGGACAGTACCTTACTCAAGGGTACCTCAGGGCTACCTACTGGCAAGGGGCTTGAACCCACAATCTTCCAATCCTGTGGCCAACTCCCCGAACCACTAGGCCACCGCTGCCCAGGTCCTGATTTTAAGGTAAAAACAGTAGAAAATATGTAAATAACGACTTTCGACAACACACGAGGGTCATAAAAACAAACCATCGAAAGCATCCGTGAGGCTGCGGGTGGCTTTTTAAAGCTGCATAAAAATACAGCAACTCTCGTATCAGAAAATACCTTCAAAAATACCTGCAAAAGAAAATAAAAAAGCCAACCTTCTCTAAAGGCCCGTTGTAAGAATGCCTTTGTCAGACAGCGGCATACGGTGCCACCTGTTCCACTGTATGGAACAGGTGCCCAGAAGAGCTTTATCGAGACAGTCCTGTAAAAACATCTGGTTCATAGTTCATAGGTGTGACAGAACGCCGTGCTGCGTTTCAAATCCGCTCACAGCGAGGCCATCATAACACTATCAAACCTGTCTCAGATTGTGCTTTAAGCCTCCTCACCTTCTGTAAATACAAAGAGTTGAGCTTTTAAACTGGCTGGCGGTTTCGTTGGTGGAGTTTTTCTTGTAGCACTGCAGCGCAGTCAGTGCTCTATTCAATCAGGGACATCAGTGAAGTGTCTCAGCTTGGTAATTAACTGCCATTATATGGCAGGTAGGCAGGTTTAATATGTACAACAACAGCTCGTATTACGCCGTCGTCAACAACAGGAAAGACTGCGGGGGACGGTTCCAGGATCATCTAATTGCTAAAACAACCATGACAATATTATAGTCAGATTTAGAGGACTTTGTTTTTCTCTGTGGATGAAAAAACGTGACAACACTGTGTCAGATAACAAGTCAACATTGGTAATTATTATTACTTTAACGGCAATTTGATGTTGATGATGTTTGTAGCTGACTGATGTTAAAGGTGTGGCACTTAAGGGAAGAGAAATCTGGACCAACACATTTTTCCGGCAAATTTTAGTCAAATTTTTCAGAAGAACCGCAGAAATTACATTCAGATTCAAGATCAAGAATCAAGAGCATTACGGTAATTTCAGGATATTATGATTAAAAAAAAAACCGATCAAAGGTTCTCTGTGTAATGCAAATCTTTCATCTGCTTCTGCTAATCCAAAGAACTGGAGCTGGAGCTGAGATGCTAAATTGCCCTCCATGAATCACTTTGTGTGCAGATGGACTGATGACCTATGTTCCTCCAACTTTTATCCTGGGATAGGCTCCAACACCCCCAGCCACTCTGAAGAGCTCAGCTAGTGCACAAAGGGACGCTCAACACTTGTCCTGTAATAGCATTTATCGGGCGACCCTTGGGGATTCCTGCGGTCAATCGATCTTGATTTCTAGCTGAACCGCTGATGTAACGACAATAAATACAGAGCATGTGTAACGTTTACCTTAATTATCTGAGTGGTGGTGGTCTAGAGGTAGGATACTTGCCTGCAGATCTACGGATCAAGAGGTCCCACCTCCAGCTCTACCACCACTGGGTCCCTGAGCAAGACCCTCAACCCTGAGTTGCTCCAGGGGGACTGTCCCTGTAATTAGGATGTGAGACAAGAGCGTCTGCTAAAAAAATGCTGTTAAAAATGCTACCACCACCATGTTAGGGGTGGTGGTGGTCTAGTGTCTATGGCTCAAGTCCCAGGTTTAAATGTAAATGTAGATGTAATTATCAGATCAGGCTAACAGAAATCCTCGGCATACTACAGAAACTTTATCTGATCACCATGCTACTGTACTTATCAGTCAACGCGTCCCTCCAAACACACACCCTCCATCGGCTCCTGATGTTGCTGTACAACAGCTGCCTGCAACCCAGGCCATGTTCAGAAGTGTGGCTTATGACAAATTAAGCTAATTTATCAGGCAGTGCTGTTCCGCTACTGGACAGGAGCTACTTTGTGCTTTAGACACATAATCCATGGTCTGACATTATGAGAGTGACATTTTAAAATGTAGCTTCCTAGGAGCTGGTTTCCTGTTTGTTGGCCCATCTGAAAGCCACCGGTGCAGTCATTTGTTAGTTGGAGGATTGAGAGCTAATCAGCAGGGAGGGCAGTCACTTATAAACCATTTATCTTGACCTTTTATTCCAGGGAAAATCAATTTACTCTTAATGTGGCCGTATTACAGAGCTAACTTTAATCTGCCTCACCCCATTTCGGCCTAATACGCCAGGCAGCGGAAGTTTTTGTTTTATTTTCCTTCCTCTTTTGGGCTTCAGGTAAAAGTGCTCCAATAGAGGTTGTTCATTTAGAGACAAAGGTTGAGGAATTACGCAAAATGACATGGTGAGTGTAATATGATGAGACATTATCCATGGGCTAGCATGACCTTTAGTGTACTATTGTCATTATCCCACATTTTACGATCTTTCTTTTTTATAGCACAATTTTGATTTCTTTGACTAGGTTTGGTTATGATTCAAATTCAAAGTTAAAAATAAAGGCAAGAATGGTCTCACATGAGCAAACAGAGGTATCCAAAGGATAATCAAAGGATAATCAATCAAAAAAATCAGACAAACATATAAAGATTCAGAATTCGTCTGCAGTGTATTAGAAACTTTGAAACATGAGCAAAGTGTAAATACCCATCTGGATTTGGCGGTGCCCCATCAACATAAGTAGGGGAACAGATGTAAATGTGCTCACTCACATTTCACAGCTATTTGAGATTAGTCTCTTAGGCAGTGGAGGCCGACTCTGGGCACGGTGCTGGTTTTCCCATTCAGACACATCTGGCTTACCTCACTCTTTATTTGCCAGGCTGAGTTCTATCATATTTGGGCACCGCTACCCTAAAATGAGCTTTCTGGTAGGAAGACTTATCTCACACCCCTGTCCTCATGTTGCTTGCCTTGACTTGAGAAGTTTGAGTTTTGCAGTGCTTTTGGGTCAATAATGAATCGAGCTGAATTAAACCATTGATGGCGTCGTGGTAACGCAGTGGTTTGTGCTGTCACCTCACAGCAAGAAGTGAAAGTGACTATTCTTGTCATTGTGAGTACACAGCACAGCGAACCACAAGGAAATTGGACTTCTGCATTTAGCCCATGCACACAAACACACATCGTGCAGCAGGGGGCAGCTATGAAAGCACCCAGGGAGCAGTGGCAGGGACGGTACCTTGCTTAAGGGTACCTCAGGTAAAGGGTTTAAACCCACAATCTTCTGATCTTGTGGCCAACTCCCAAACCACTAGGTCACCGCTGCGGTTTCTCACCTTCAAGTGGTAAAGGGTAAACGTTTGTTTCTGGCATATTTGCTGTAAGATTTTGTTCATCAGAAAAGAAAAAGAATGATTACCCCAACACTGCTTTGGAATTTGTCAGCCATAACTCAGTAGAGAGATGTGTAGTAACTCAGTGGAGAGGCTTGTAGTAACTCAGTGGAGAGGCTTGTAGTAACTCAGTGGAGAGGCTTGTAGTAACTCAGTAGAGAGATGTGTA
>CM029387.1:5285820-5332497 GCA_017165825.1 Hepsetus odoe
TCTCTCTCTCTCTCTCTCTCTCTCTCTCTCTCTCTCTCTCATTCTCCCAGTTTCCCAATTTATATGTAAATTCAGGTGTTCTTGACAACGACAGGCCCAAGGCAGTTCATTGGAACTCCTCAGCAGTCTATAAACCCAAAGTAAACGCCACGAGTCCTTGATTTCAAGCATGGCCAAATAAATCATACTTATTGTTTTTTTTTTTTTTTTCCTTTTTCTAAAGGTAACACTTTGGAAATAACCATGATTTCTCTCTCCTATGTGGCTGCTGAGCACTCTTCATGTTGCATTATTCCAGAGCCCACCATCAAACGGAACACCTAAAGTAATACAGCAGTAAATACCACACACACACACACACACACACACACACACACACACACACACACACCTTATGCTCGAGCGAACTTTCTAAGCCAACATACGCCAGGCTGGTTTTTCTCATTTGGTGCTGACGTTGAGAGAAATCAAAGAATCTCTTTGGCGTCTTGCAGGTAATAACGGCAGACGACAACTCATGTTCAGCAATGTTAAGGACTTCATGCTTCACAAATCAGCACCAAAGAAAACAGATGCACGTTGCAATGCCGAGGCGGAAATAATGCTAGAAAAGCCTCCGCTCGTTATCTAATACACTTTTGGAAAGTTAAGTTGCCAAGAGGGATTTGGAGCAAATCTTAAATGGGATTTTAAACCCCACCCACGCTTCGTACAGCCACGTTATATCTCATCACAAAGGTCTTTTTTATAGGAATTTAATGAGAATATCAAAAAGTGCAGATTTATTTTCTACTAATGGCCACAACTGCTTAAACAGTGCCTGTTCTAGTCTTTATTTTTCTCAAATTTAGGGAGTTTTTCCTTCCATCTGTCACCTTTGGGGGCTCTGACACAGATTCTGGAAAGCTGCTTTGATATTGAAATAAAAGTGACTTGACTCGACTCAAAATCAGATTTTCTCTGCATTCAGAGCCAAAAATCTCAGAAGAAGACCGGCACAGAGGACATTTTAGCTCATCCATAACTGATTTTATTGAAAAAGATAAAAGATACGAGATTTTACTTACTGATTGTTTAAATTCCTGAAAAAGATTTGACGTCATGCAAAGGCTAGATTGTTACTTGATAAAATTAAATTTCCGTGTTTGTACACACACACACACACACACACACACTGTGAATAGTGAGTTTTTCCAGTGCTTTTAACACATAGATCACGTACAGATCCTACACTCACACGAGTAAAGTGTTCTTCACCAATCCGTCAACATTTATGCTTTTTGTGGGACTGAACTCTCAGCCGTCCCTTAAGCCATGACTGCCAACTTTTTTTTAATAAGCAGGAAATGTCTTTAAAAAAGGGTGAAAGTGACAACCCTCGTCATTGTGAGGTCACAGCACAGCACATAATGAACCACAACCACACCTCTGCATTTAACCCATACACACATATGCAGCGGGCAGCTATTGAAAGCACCCGGGGAGCAGTGACAGGGACGGTACCTTGCTCAAGGGTACCTCAGGGCAACCCACTGGTGAGGGAATCAAACCCACAATCTTCTGATGCGGGGCAACTCCGTAACCACTAGGCCATCGCTGCCCCAGACCTCTGCATTTAACCCATGCACACCGTGCAGCAGTGGGCAGTTATTGAAAGCGCCCGGGGAGCAGTGATGGGGACGGTACCTTGCTCAAGGGTACCTCGGGGCAACCTGCTGCTGAGGGAATCGAACCCACAATCTTCCGATGCAGGGGCAACTCCCTTACCACTAGGCCACCGCTGCCCACAATGTCTTTTTTCTGAATGTATTTTTTAGAAAATTTCATTTTGATGTCTGTTGTATTAAAACAATTACCCTCTGCCTCTGTAGTGTCCTGCATCAAAGCTTTAGCAGCCTGACTCTTTCATTTCTTTCACGGTGATTCCTTGGAGACCCCACATGACTTTTAAGATGCTCAGACGGTTGCACTGTTTGGCCTACAAAATTCAAAGTACCCAAAAATGGGTACCTTATTGAAGTGGTTGTGGTTCTCACACACCAAGGGGAATCTCTGACCCAAAGCTCAGCTCTCCAAACTATGTAACAAGCACAAGCAAGAAGTTGTTGGGAAATGAGTCAATACCGTATGTGAGAAGGATTCTTCAAAATATAGATTCCAGCAACAAGAGGGCAATCCAAGAAAAAATAAAAATAAATAATATAACCTCCTTCCTCGGCTTTCTTCTCACCCCGTGTTCTGCTCTTGCTTGGGCTGCAGTTGCACAGCACTATTCACCCTGCAGGATTTGGACTCGCAAGACAGGTTCAGATATTTAACCTGCAGGATAACTATGGGGCGTCGACAAGGCATCAACGATGTTTTTGTCTCTCATTTTCAGTCCAGTCTCTGTACCTGAGCAGTTCTCCAGATCTTCCTGAAGAACAGTGTTTTTGTCTCTCATTTTCAGTCCAGTCTCTGAGCAGTTTGATTGTTTTGTGTTGGTTAATCCTCACAGTGATCTACTGAACCTTCAAGCAGAACAAAGTGTCTAACTGAAGACATGAAGCAGATGATCCATTTACTGCTGTTGCTGAACACAGAGTGCTTGAAACCCCTTTATCTAGAACCTTGAATCTTTAGACACTATGCAGCCTATAACATGTTTTTCCATTTCATCTACAAAAACACTCACATTTTCAGCAGGCGCTCTTGTCCAGAGCAACTTCCATGTCCTGCTTACAGGGACAGCCCCCCTGGAGCAATTCAGGGTTAAGGGTCTTGTTCAGGAACCCAATGGTAGTTGTGCCAGAGGTGGGAATTGAACTTGGATCCATAGGTTTATAGGCAAGCATCCTACCACTAGACCACCACTTTCAGCAAAACTGAAAGTGAGGGGTGACTCAAGACTGTAAAGTTTACGCAGAACTGCATCTCAGGGTTGGAACAGAGGAACTGAAATATTAAAATATTGGTTCTGCTTGGAGCAAAACGATTAGATTTTCATTGCTTTCTGAGCCCTGAGCATCATAACACATGTTTGATAGATGAGCCCCTGTGGGCATTTGCATGAATCTAGATATTCAGGTGCTCCAGCAAATGTGGTCAAAATTACACAGGGCAATCTTTATCTACCACACCTGGGGTTCAGGCTTGATAAGCACCGACAAATATTTTCAGACATTTCCCTCTACTTTTAAAAACGACAATCTGGCTCTTAGCACAGTTATAATAGAAGCCAAGGTAGTAAAAAGCATCCCTCCATCATGAGATAATCAGGATGGAGAGACTGAATAATGTTTGAGCAAAAAAGAAGTCCTTTTCACTAATGTATCTATTCTGATGGAACTTCTGCACCAAGTTAAAGGGAAACACGGCACAGCACACAATGAAATGCAGCAGGGGACAGCTATTTAAAGCGCTCGGGGAGCAGTGATGAAGATGGTACCTTGCTCCAGGGCACCTCAGGGCAACCTACTGCTCTGGGATTCGAACACAAGACCTTCTGATCCTGGGGCCTAATCCTTAAACTCTAGAACGCCGCTGCCCCAGTGTAGCCTGTCGTTAAAGCAAGGGATCCACTAAGAAAGATTTCCTTTTTTTTCCCTCCCAAACACAGAAGGAAGAGATTTCAGATGTTTACACAGCATTGTGCAAACAAACAAACAAACAATGGTTTCCAGCATTGCTCCTGGAGATATACAATACTGTGCAAAATCCTTGAGCCCCCTGAATTTCTTTATATTGTTCTTTCTTGTGCTGTGCTATGTGTTCACAATGACAAGTTGTCACTTTCACTTCACTTCAAAGAGACATACTTTGTAGTATTTTTCTTTTTTTAATGTACTGTTGAAGAAAAGTTCTCCAGGCTTCCTGAAGGACAACATTTTTGTCTCTCATTTTCAGGCCAGTCCCTGTTCCTGAGCATCTTCAGAGGCAGAAGCAGGGTGAGGTCAGCTTGACAGCGTACAGAAACTAAAGGCAGCCGACGTCCAAAGAAGAGCTTAGGATTTTCTTTCCAAAATGAGAAGAATTCAGAGAGTGAGTTCAGGTCGTACCAAATATTGACTTTAAAGCTGGTTAGTGTTCTTTTATGTTCAAGTGCCCTAGTGGTTAGGGAGTTGGCCACAGGACTGGAAGATTGTGGGTTCAAACCCCTTACCAGTAGGTTGCCCTGAGATACCCTTGAGCAAGGTGCCGTCCCCTTCACTGCTCCCCGGGCACTTTCATAGCTGCCCCCTGCTGCACGGTGTGTGCATGGGTTAAATGCAGAGGTCCAATTTCATTGTGGTTCACTGTGTATTGACAAGAATAGTCACAAATTAATGTGCATATATATTTAATATGCATTAATATTTGCATATAAATCACTGTAACTATTGTTTCATTTTCCTACAAAATACAGGAATGAAGGGTGACTATTGCACAGTACCACGTCTCCCAAAACTATTATTCTACAGTTTCTTCAACTGTGTGTTTTATGCTTGAGGTGGAGCAACCACCAGGTGCAAAATGACCTTTAAGAGGACCTTAAAGGTCACATGTTGTGGCTTTAAGCTCATGAGTGAATATAAGCAAACACATCTGACCTGACTCGATTTATTTAAAAAACTCATGGACCTGGCAGCAAAGGCTGCAGGCGCCTTTTCATTTAGTGTAATACATGTGATTTATCTGATTGAAAAGGCAAGTTTGAAATAATGTCGGTTTGATTGTGCGGCGAGATCAGCCGATGTAATCACCTGCATTTCGAGACCAGCACTCTGCTAACCGCCACGTTACTCCCTGTCTGCTGCTTGGCGAGTGCTGACAGGTCTGATATTTATACAGTTTTTAATGTGCCAAGCAAAGAGCTACGTAAAGCCTCTTTGATCCGAGTGTGTAAACCCAAGACTCCCCACTGTGAGGGTGAGAGAAGGTGGGTACACATACTCACACAAAACACCAACCTTGTGTGTGTTTTTTTTCAGCCAGAGGTGGTGATCTGTCTGTCGTGGCAACAACAAGGCCTCTATCCCAGCACCTTCGTTCTCTAAAACACAGACAATATCTCCAGTCCCACAGTGTTTGGTTAGTGTCAGGAATCAATCAAGACCACAATCCATTTGTTCCTTGTCCGCAAAGGACGGACCATCCATAATATCGGCTTGCAGACCACAAACATCATGCTTATAGCAATTCCATGGTAGTTTCCACTCGCAGCTTACCAAAAGTATCAGCTTTATTCCTGGGATTATGTCAGGAATCAATCAAGAAAACTTTCTGATCTCTTCTAATACTTGTTTACAAGGGACTTGTTATCCATAATGCTCCTTGCCAATGAATAGAATCTAGGAGGACATGAAAGGCAGCAGTCAGCTTGACCCTATTGCAGTTATTGTGCGGTTGCTCAATAGGTAGTTTAATAAAACTTACTAACGAAAGTACTAGTTGGACACAATCACATTTTCACAAGGTCATTGGCAATATTGGGAGAAGGATGCTGAGGCTGGAGCTGCTTGGCAAGAAGAGAAGAGGAAGGACATATACAGATACAGATACTGGAAGATACAGAAAGAAATGGAAATGGATTATTTGCTGTGACGACTCCTAAGTAGGAGCAGCCAAAAGAAGGAGAGAAAGAACATGGGGTCATTAGCAAGGCCTTATAAAGGTAATAAATTCATAGAATTTAAATAAATATAATAGAAATGAATAGAAATGTAATAATAAAATCCAAAAAGGATTGATTGGGACTTAACTACCACTGATTTCACTCTAAAATGAGTAGAAAACTTAATTTAACTTAATTTACCCACTGTATCTTGGTATTTAAAAGATTGAATGGTCAGTAGTATTTCTATTTACATAATTTCTTTTTCAATTAATAGTCAGCAATTTTATGTTTATATTTTAATGATAAAGTATCCTACTTCTGAAACAATAAGATGTATCTGAACCTCAAAGAGCATAAGTAAAAGCTTATTCTAGTCTTCATACATTAAGATAAACAGAATAAATGGCATTTTTCCTGACCCAACAGTCCTAATTGCATGATTGTTAGAAAATCTGGTTATTTCTACTGTGTGTTTTAAAGAAGGTATAGAATCTGCCAAGCTCTAAACAGCATATGATGGTGGTCTGTAGGATGACTTTGGAGATTAAGAAGAGGAGGAAAGTGAGGGCAGAGTCAAGGGTCCATTGGTGGAAGCTGAAGAAGGAAGATAGCAGATAACATGGCACTGGGAGGAAGTAAAGAGTTACCAGATTGCTGGGCAACTACTGCAAAAGTGGTAAAAGAGGGAGCTAGAAAAGTACTTGGTGTGACATATGGAACGAAGAAAGAGGATAAGGAAACCTGGTGATGGAACCCAGAAGTTCAGGGGTGCATATAGAAGAGGCAGGCAAAGAAGAAATGGGATGGGATAGAGAAGGTAAGAAGAAGGTTACATTGTGCCTTTATGATCTTGGAGAAAGCATTTGAGCGGGTGAAGTATATCAGAGTAGTACAGGATATGCATGCGGGCAGTGGTGAGGTCCACAGTAGGAGTGGTGGATACATTTAAAGTAGAGGTGAGATCACAAAAGGTTCAACGCTGAGCCCATTCTTGCTTGCAATATAGTAATGGACAGGTTGACAGACAAGGTTAGACAGGAGTCCCTGGATTATGATGTTTTTGATATTTTGATGATATAGTAATCTTTAGTGAGAGTAGGGAGCAGCTTGAGGAGAACCTGGAGAGATGGAGATCTGCTCTAGAGAGGAGAGGAATGAAAGTGAGTAGAACAAAGACAGAATGCATGAGTGTGAACGCAAAGGAGGAAAGTGGAGTGGTGAGGATGGAAGGAGTAGGGGTGACAAAGGTAGAGGCATTTAAACACTTGGGATCAGAAATTCAGAATAATGGGGAGTCTGGAGGTTATGAAGTTCAAGCAAGTTGGAATGGGTAGAGACACATGGCAGGAGTGATCAAGATTGAAAGCAAGATTGAAAGCAGATTAAAGCAAGATTGAAAGGAAATGTTTACAGCATGGCAGTGAGACCAGCTATGCTATATAGGTTGGAGACAACAAAAAGACAGGCAGTGGAGCTGGAGGTGTCAGAGTTTTAGAAGGTTGAGATTTCCATTGGGTGAAATTAGGAATGGGCAGAATTAGAAATGAGTATTTTACAGGGAAAGTTCAGGTTTGCTTAGCAACATGCAACATGTAATTCGTCCAGACTCGCTGGACACTGCTTCATTTTGCAGCGTTACTCTTTTTGTGCTCAGCAGGCTCATCTGGCTTGAAGTAATGATGTAGGCTTATAAATCATTCGCAAGGCGGGCTCATGAAAACACTACTCTTTGCATGGAAGACTATTCATCGATTGGCCATTCAGGTCAGTATTGTGATGCTCTTTGGCTGCCAGTGAAAGATGAGACTGAGAACTTTAACAATATAATACAACAATATTTTGCAAACCTGTCAACTCCATAAAGACTGTTGTCCAGTCTAATCGTTCCTGATCAAAAAACCTCATTTATCTCATCTGCCCTGCTTTTGTGTGTGTATTTAAGCCAGAAAATGGAGATGGACTCTGAATTGTGAGACCCCTGGTGGCAACTGCACTGATGGTTCTGCACATCTCCATCAACCTACGCACTTATCAACCAAATCCACAAATACAAGTCCGTCTTCTAATTCGGTACTTACTATTCCTCAGGCTTCATTATGATTCCCAATTCTTGCTCTTATCCACCTCGTTCATTTCGTGACTTTTTGGTTAATTAGTTAATGGCTGAAGGTGCCAATCAGGGAATCATTTTTACTAATAGAACAGCTTTATCAGGTTTTTAAAAACACATCGCTTTGCCAACAGCGGGCACAGATCTGAATGAGCCAAATTCGACTTCAGGATTAAAGCTGGAGAAAAAGCTAATGTAGTCGTGATAAGATATTGAAGTTGAAACTCTTTGTCTTCCCATTTCGTTTAATGAAAAAAAAAAAGATTTAAAGAAAAGATTGTGATGATGATATTCACAGGAACAGACTAGGGGAAGAAAAAGAGACAGAAAGATTTAACTGCGAAGCCTCAGCGGAGGATCAAAAGCGGTTGTGTCGGTGCTAATACCGTTTGCCTCCTGTTCCTCAGGAGTCTTGCTACGCTGGATTAGCTTTGAGGCTTTTTCCTTTCAGTGTATGGAGAGAACACCTCCCCACAGCCCGACCCAGATTAACTGAAAAGCTGCAGTCTCACTGCTCCATGCTGTGTATTGCAGGATAGGGAGGACTTCTGCACCGTTCTACTCAAATCACACCCCAAAAAATATTATGTAAGACTCTTTTAAATGCGATAAATTCGGCCTTCAGTGCCCGTATTATACATCAAGACCACAATTTTGCTGTTTCTGCTATTTTTTAACCTCAAGAGGTTGAAAGTTCTGTTTATTCTCAAGGCTTTGTCACAACAAACAGACCAAAATGATATACTGATGCTACAAAACCTTAACTATGCAACAAAAAATGAGTAATTTTACATGGAAAAATGAAAAAATATATATATTTTGTCCATTCATTATAAACCTCTCACATTATATAAAGCCTGCTGGAGTTACCAATATACGTTAAATGTAAAGAAAGGACAAAATAGGTTCAATAATTAGTTCTGACGGTGACAATATGACACACATCAGAAGCCAAAGCTTTACTGAAAACTGATACATTAACATCATGGTATATTCTAACCTTTTAATGCTCAGAGCTATACATTTTTTCAATACATATACTTTCTTTCTTCGCCTCCATGTGACAGCCAGTAAGGTTTAAAATGAAGAATACAAAAAATCTAATAAAAATACACATATATTGGTTTATAAAAAAATTAAAAAAAACAGCCAAGCCAGAACTGGAGTTTCTGGTCATGGATTGCAGCGTATTAATATAGAACTGAAAAAAAGTTAAATTCCACTTAGCCATGGCGATGATCATTTTCATGAAATCAATATTTAAACTCAGCCATCCTTGCCAATCCAGTCCTGCCAACTCTCACAGTGATTTGGATTCTTTTCTCAAGATCTCATGCTGTGCAAAGAAATTTCATGGCAGGGAATGACCAACCAACCTTCACGCTCAGAAGAAACAGCAAACAACCGTGGTTGGGCTACATCGAAGCATTTTTAAAGAACATCGCCTGTGTCTGAGTGGCAGAATGAATTGTTGTTTGAGCGGCTTCCTGAAATGTTTCTCTTGCTCAAAAATCATTCCGATAGAACCAAAAAAATATACTCTTTCATTTTAGGCATCTTGGGTTTCACAGTTAAAGTTGCACGGCAGGGTTTTAGGAAGGTCGACTTCTTCTGAATTCCTCTGATGAGAGTTTTGAGCACTGGAGAAGCATTTTGTCGGTGTCCTAGTGTGCAAGACGCATTGCAATAATGTTTTAAGCAGCAAACGTGGAAGCAGATGTGCAAAAGTCAAAATATCACTCCAGTCACCCACCCGAGTTGGCAGCCCTACAATTGTGGCACTCCTGGGAACATGTAGGTGTGTAGAAGAGAGTGAGTAGAGACAGTGAGAGATCATAGTTCAGTGTTAATGGAAGGAGAGTCTGCAGCTAAAAATGCAAACAGCAGCAGGTATTTCTTCCAGAGCTCGTCTGTGTCATCTGAACAGCTAAGATAGGGATGTTTTCTGTATTTCATAATAGTCATCAAGTCATCAAGTCATCATCAAGTCCAAATAAATGAGACAGAAGCTTTATATTGACCATCCAAAGCCTGGCGATCAGTAAATAAATATTCTGTGTTCTGTGTAAATGTACATGTATAGATGTTAATGCAAGCATTGGTGGGTCAGTGGTAGAATTCTAGCCTGCCACGCTGGAGTCCTGGATCAGCAGGTTGGGCTGAAGCACACTTGAGCAAGGTACCGTCCCCATCACTGCTCCCCAGGTGCTGGATAGGTTGCTGGGGTGCTGGGGTGCTGGCTGGGTTAAATGCAGAGAATGCATTTTGTTGCGGTTTCACAATGACAAGTAGTCACTTTCACTTTGAATCAAAATACCATGAAATAAAAGCTGAAAATCCAGTCTCTCTTTTCACATTCAACTCAAGCTCAAACGGCTTTAGCGCATAGCAAAAACACATGACTTTGCTCTTCCAGTACCGTTGAAAGGGACCATAATTGGTCACTTATTCATTAATGATCAAATACCACAGTCCGTTAGTGACCACAGCGCCATTAGCTATGATTACTTCCTCCTCTTCTGTTCTGACAGGGTAGCTGGTAACGTTTTAGGGCATAAGATTTAAAAGAAAAAAAAAAAAAGAAATAAAATAAATATATATATATTTTTTTTTTTTCTTTGTTTTTATTTAGCTAACAGCTAGTGACCAGCACTGGCTCTCTGTAATCTCTAGGACACTGTAACCGTCTCACTGTCCCCTTCATGCTTGGCACTGTCCATAAATAATAGCACTGCTGGTGAAACATGCTTCAATGTTTGTAATCCAAAACAAGTTTAGCATCTGCTGGAGCATCTTAACAAACTGCCCCAGTGGAGGAGGGTGGATGCAGACACTGGCAAGCTGAGCTGAAGACAATGGGCACCGAGTGCTTGGCTTGGCCAAAGTGCTGCTAGATGGTGGTCAAATGTTCAACTGCCTGAAACGCACACACACACACACACACAACCACACACACATTCACAGAAAGGGGAGGGGGACTGATAATTCTGCAGACCCAGCCAGAGTCATTGAAGCTAATCGACTTTCCAAAGCATTAGCCATTTGAATGTTCTTAATTCAGTTGCTCCTGTGAGACGGAAGTGATGGAGGAAGTGTCTGGTAAGCTTAGAGAGGAAATGAGAAGGGTAAAAGATTTAATTGGAGAGAGTGGCCAGAGAGAGACAAAGAGCTCACTCACAAAAAAAAAGTCTGTGACTCAGATGTCCTGGGTTAAAATCTAGAACTTAGACAATAAAAGAAAAAAACATTTATTGAAAGTTCTCAATTCTTCTCAAATTTGGTTTTGAAGCACATTTAACTGCTTTCTCTGCTTCACACTCAATCCAGCTCTGCTGATTGGTTGGATAAAAAAGGAAAACACCATCATGACCAGGGGAGGGGCTCAGGGTTGAGAAACACTCTGAACACTAACCTTTCAGTAGATTGTCTTTTAAGAAGAACCATAATAAGGACAGTATAAATTCAGAAAAATGCCTTTATGGTATAAACATTCAGGATCAAACGCTTTTTTATCTAAAGTCACAGGTTCAAGTCAAGAACTGTTTAAGAAACTTCACTTTTAAGTTTGTCACAAAGAAATGAGACATAAACCTCCATACCATCTGTGCGCCTCCAGTATAATTCAGACAGTACCGTGAGGTTTGTATCTAAAGTTTCAGTGAGAGAGAATTGCTGCTGAGAGAATTCAATGCATGACTAAACCAGACCGCAGAACAAAGATCACATGTTTGATCAAAGCCTTCTGTACAAAACACCAATCCTAGAAACCACTATGAAATACTAGCCCAGTTCAAGGTCTCAGAGATGGAGGATCCCAGATTGTCCTTGGTTGTGGGTTTAAGTAATAAAAGTAAAATCTTCAAAAGCTTTCTCACACCCCAACATCTCTTTCACAGAAGAAGCTCAGAAGTTCTTTAAAACTTTCAGAATAAAGGCTCCATATTCAAACGAAGGGGATTCACTCCTAAAAAAATCCTAAAAAGTATGTTTTGGGCACATAAAGTATTATTGTTCTTATACACCATAAACTAAAAATGAAAAAGAAAAAGCAAATATATATATGAAGGTGACAACCCTTGTCATTGCGAGGTCACAGCACAGCAAGCGTGAACCACAATAAAATTGGACCTCTGCTTTTAACCCATGCATGCAAACATCGTGCAGCAGTGGGCAGCTATTGAAAGCACCCGGGGAGCAGTGACGGGGACGGTACCTTGCTATGGGGTACCTCAGGGTAACCTACTTGTGAGGGAATCGAACCCACAATCTTCCGATGGGGGGCAACTCCCTAACCACTAGGCCACTGCTGCCCAGAAAATGTCACTCAGTCAGTCATTTTCTGAGCTGCTTATCCTAATTAGGGTCACGGGGGGTGTTTTATATATATATAAAACGAAGTATTAATAGTATTAATATATATATATATTTTACTACTACTAGCTGTTTGTTTCCCTTCTACCTACACACACCTCAGCTGCCACTTTCCGTATTTTCTCGTGTATAAGTCGCACCCCTGATTTGGCATTGAAATTTGGTCCAAAATCTATTTTTAGTGATATCTTGACATTAGATTTTGGATTACATCCAGGCAAAAATACCAATATGTGTACATATACGTATCACATAACTCTAATACTGAAATACTGAGATTTACGGTAAAATGTATTGAGTTTCTCCGTACGCGGTCACCAGTTTAGGTATGTGGCATGTCAATTTCCTGGATTGAAATTTGGATTGTGATTTTTTGTGGATTATGTTGAATGGGTCTTTTTTACAGGTAAATGTAACACTGTGTATTGCACTTGATAGGAAAGCACCAGAAATTTGTATTTGCTAATAATTTAAAGGATAATTGCCCGGACATGTGTACATTCGCTGCTCTCTATGCGGAAGTGTCAATCACTGAAGACAGTTCCCGTGCACATTAATTCCCCGTGTATAGGTCGCACTCCTATCATTTTAGTATAGATTTGTGCGACTTATACATGAGAAAATACAGTATACAGTACAGTATCTTTTTCTAATTTATATATATATATATATATAATTTATATTTATATAAATATACTAATATGTAAATCTATCATTTTTAAGTCCGTGTAAATGGATAAATGATATCTCTTGGGCAAACACATAATTCCTGAAAAATAAAAGTTTGACACTATGTACCAGTTTGTTTTTTTTTTCATTTAAAACTGGTTCTTCACAGTCACATCTCTGACCTCTGCATGGGTCTTTAGAGAAGCTGGTTCTCCTGTCTTAGAGAACCTTGTTTGCAGCTTCATTTTTGAGAGAGGATTAAAGGTGTCGTGCCCAATCATCTGTTGGAGAAGTGAGTGTAGTTGAAGAGATGATCAGTGAGCTGGATCCCACCTTCACCAGCACATTTACTGCCATACAGCAAACTCCTCTGTCGGTTTGCAGGCAAACGAATCCAAAGCACAGTCTAATCACATCAAACACAGAGCAGCAGAGTCCAGAAAGCTCTGCATGCTCCACAGCATTTATTGATGGGCTCTGGAAAGCTCTGTGAGATTCATTCATGCACTAAATTCAGTTGATTTACCAGTTGATTAAAAAATGAAAAATGGTTTGATGTTGAATGCAAATTTCTGAGGAAAAAAAAAAAAACAAAGAAGAAGAAAAACACAGAAGTTTTAAGGAAGGAATAAAGTGAAACCAATGAGCAATGAAAAAGCACTCAATCTTAAAGCTAAATACTTTAGATAAATGACTTTCTTGGCGAAACGAATCGTGAGAGATGTAAACAAAAATTGTACATTAAATAATACAAATTTCTTGTCACCTAACCACAATAAAACAGCAGCTAAAATCCAGCCAACTATAAATGACAATTATAAATATTTATTTGTATCATTTTATTATGTATTAATTTTTTTAAATTTATTTGTTTTATTGACTAAAATATTAAATTATTTAGTGTATGTGCAAAGAATCAACTAAAATGATGTGGAGGAACAGCTGACTGAAGGTGCATCAGGGTTAAAGTCTTGGTCCAGCATTATTTTTTTACTTAATTAATTTAAACTAAATAAAAAATGTAAAAAATCTCCAAAGCTTGCTATAAAAGAACCTACCGTAAGTTCTTGCTGTGCGCATATAATGTGGTTCTGTTAGATTTTTTTTTTGCAGTATGATTCTGGTCTTTTTTTAAGTTCCATTCATGGCAGAACACAACTATTTGAAAAGCTACCATTGCATATAACCGAAGAAATAATGTGCGGAAATAATGATGCAAATATAAATTGCTGCTTTTTTATTGTCTTTTAAATATCTTTATGGTAACAATATAAATAATGTTCTAATATATCAACTTAATCTCAGGAGCAGCTAAATAAGGGAAACCCAAAGGCTTTACTCGTTAAATATATTCTAATACACTCATTTCATCTAGCACAGGTTAAGAGTTTATTCTACAATGGTAGCCTTGAACCCCATAATGATCGCTCGTTAACTGGAAAATGATGCAAATGATTAATTATTATTATTAATTTTGAGAGTAATAAATGGGAATCTATGTGTAGACCTGGTGGCAAATCCATCGATGTTCAGCTTGGAATGGGGTTCACCATTAAACACCCCCAGATCTCAATACCCCCGCCGTCCATGCACCACCTGCTCCTCACAAATCACAAAACCTTTTTTATTATTTATCAATTTAAAAAACATGACCCACTCTGCATATGTGCCTTTGATATGAGTGATGGAGGAGGGGTCTGGTTGTGCATAGAAAGAAAATGAAGAAGGTGAAAGAAGAAGAGTGAGTGAGAGAACGAGAGAGAGAGAGAGAGCGAGAGAGAGGCAGCAGTACTGGAGCGAGTGGTAATTGAATAGATGAGTGCTCAAACAGACATGGCCAGCAGCAATAGCAGGGGGCTTGGACCAGTGGGTCAGACTCATTTAGTGGTTCCCTGTGAGAAAAGGCCATGACACTGCTGTCTCACACACACAAACACACACACACACACACACACACACACATGCACTTTGCACAGGACAGACAACTCACACCGAACAAATATGAAAGATCTGCTCGTCCATGAAGGACATGCGTGTGGAAGAGAGGTTAATGAGGTCTACTTGTATTTGGTAATGATTTAGTGGGTGTGTGTCTCCATCTGGCTCTCTAGCTTTATTAAAAGGTGGTGTGTGATGATAAATCACATTCACAGCTGCACGAAGAGAATGTTGTAGCCCAAAACCACATCCCATCAAAAGCAGAGCACCCAAATGACCACACACACATACCCATATATATATATCAGACCATCCCACCTTGATGGTCCACATTTATTGCTCACACATTTTTTTTTTGGTGCTTTTGAAGGTGGACAGGGGTCAGTATGGGCACTCCGACTGGTCTGTGGATTTAGATGCCCATATATAGCAAGCTGTGATGCACATTTCTATCATAGGCAGTTGTTTAGTACCTCTAGGATGGGACTGGACCAGGCAGTGGTCTCCACACACATCTGTGACCCCTGGTGGCTCATGACCCTGTTGCTGTTTCACTGGTTGTCCTTCCATGAACGATTCTGGGGAGGTACAAACCACTGCATACTGGAACACCCCACAAGACCTAACCATCGCGATCAGGTTAAAGATCAGCTTTCCAGCTATAATTTAAAACATGTGGCTGATTGGTCTGTTTAAGATGACTTAACAACCCTGTGTAGGGTGCGGTGATCATGCGGTGCTTTAAACATTCATGCTGGTACAGTGGTAATTACAGTCATATGCAAAAGCCTGATATTGATTTTCTAATTGTAATTAGAGTATGCGCCCCTAAGAGAACACACTTGTTCACATACTGGGGGAAAAAAGGTCTGTGCAAAAGTCTGGTTTGTATTAAACCTTTAGCTCAATTTTCGAATTCATTGAAATCATGTGAAAACAAATCACTGTCACACCCGGGGAGCAGTGACAGGGATGGTACCTTGCTCAAGGATACCTCAGGGCAACCTACTGGTGAGGAAATCAAACCCCCAATCTTCTGATCCGGAGGCCTGCACCCTAACCACCAGGGCGCCGCTGCCCACATTTGACTGATACGTCGTAAAGGGATTCGAAACAGCTAACATGAACCTGTTTATTTAGAAGTGACTCAGTCTAAACTGACCACACACCCAGAGAAAACCTCACGGAGAGATCAGTTTGCAGGCTATGGCTTATGGATGACAGAAGAGACTGCGCTTGAAAAACGTGGGTGTAAAAGCAATTAGCATGTGTTTAAGAGTGTGAGAGAAAAGAGAGAGAGAGATTACATTGAGACACACTATATTGGGGCAATCTATTTATTTATCTATCTATCTATAGCGGGGCTTGAGGGACTAGGTCCAAGTCCGCCGGAGGAGGCGGGGCTTGAAGGACGAGGTCAGAGCCCACCGGAGGAGGCGGGGCTTGAAGGATGAGGTCAGAGCCCACCGGAGGAGGCGGGGCTTGAAGGATGAGGTCCGAGCCCACCGGAGGAGGTGGGGCTTGAAGGATGAGGTCCAAGCCCACCGGAGGAGGCGGGGTTTCAGGGGCTGCATCCAAGCCAGACCACTAGAGGGAAAGCGAAGTTTCAAGGGCCGCAGCCGAACCTGCCAGAAGACCGCGGTGAGAGCGGAGTGTTCGTTTGGACTTCAGTTGGACTTTTTGTTGAACGTTTGCATTACTCCTTTCCTTTTGGGGTCCTGCTTCAGAGGAGGCGGGGTCTGGCGGGGTCTGGCCTCGGGAGTGGTGCCTTTGTGGAGGGGTACTGTAACGGTTCTGTGCCAGTAGAGGGCGCCCTGCTCTGATTGTGCACACCTGGGCATTGGGTGCCAGGTGTGCCTCATCGGGGCTGGCGTTATAAGCCCAGACGAATCAGAGCAGGGCGCTGGTCATTCTGTGTGCTTACTTCTGTGTTTATTCGTGTTATATTTTACACACGTTCTGTTCGATATATTTAGTTTATGAGTTCTGTGCACGTTATCTGGTATTAAAGTCCAATACGAAGCTCTCGGCTCTGTGTTGACATCCTTCCCACACTCTGCCACCGTGACAGAGGCAAAGGGTGGTCACACCAAATATTGATTTGATTTAGATTCTCTTTTATTCATTCACTGCATTTTGTTCCCTGATGAAAATAAATGATGAACACTTCCATTTCTGAAAGCATTCTTTGTTTACAGTATTTTTTCCACACCTGCCTAAAACTTTTGCACAGCACTGTATATGTATTGCCAACAGTAATATACCTGCTTCATCAACTGCACATAACATTTTATTTAAACCCCAACGACTCTTGAACTACAGTAGATTTCCAGCTGATTTATAAAATGCAAACTCCTTCCGAAGCTGTGATTTTTTTTTTTCTGGTTTCACAAATAGCTCACTTCGACCAGTGATCAGAACCATTCAGACAGTGACTGAAACTAATTTCCCAGTTGTGTCCATTGCACAAGCAAGGCCTTTCCTCCCAAAAACCTGCACTGAGATGCACCTCATGTCTGTTTTTATGCCTACTGCCATGCACAACCCTGCCCTGGAGGTAAGTCATCCCCTTCTCTATCAGATATTTTAAAGGGTCTACCAGCAGTTCTTGGGGAAGCGTTTGACAACAAAATACTTGGACCACAAAGTTGAGGGAACTCCTGCCAAGTGTCCCTGGGTCGCTGTTTAAAAATATCAAACACTTTCTTGCTAACTGTACCTAAAGGACCTGCTACAGTGATACAGGACAAGAGAGACAACGCTACACTGCAGAGAAATGGGACAGACCTCTTCCTTTCTGTTGAGCAAATTGCTTGTTTAAAAAAGTGGCAGTGCCCTGTTTATCCTGTACAGAAAATGCCCAAACACAGTTCCACAACATTCCAGCGCTCTCATGGAAGCCCAGCCTCGAGTACCCTGTGGCATCAGGGAGAGCGTCAGCGTCTATTCCATCAGCCACAACCCAACAGTTGTAGCAGCTATTCTAGAGAAATAGTAGAGAGCAGGCCCCAGGATTGAAAGGCTTCTGGTTTGAGTCCCAGTAGGAAGCCCTTGATAAAGATACTGTCCCCATCACTGCTCCCTATTTACTGGATGTATGCCTACCCCCTGCTGCATGGTGTGTTGGGTAAAATGCAGAGAAAAATATTCACTGTGGTTCACTGTGTCTTCTGTTGGTCCAAGATTTCACTTTGTGCTCCTTTTTGCAGTATGGGGTTTGGGACTGCTGGTCAAACCCAGACTTGGCTTGACCAAAAGAGGTTATAGCTATAGAAAGTGAAAGTGACAACCCTTGTTACAACAGCAGACAGTGAACCACAATGAAATTGGACCTCTGCTTTTAACCCATGGACACTCAAACTCCATGCAGCAGTGGGCAGCTATTGAAAGGGCCCGGGGAGCAGCAACGGGGACAGCACCTTGCTCAAGGGTACCTCAGGGCAACCTATTGGGAAGGGGTTCAAACCCCCAATCCTCCAATCATGCAGCTAACGCCCTAACCACTAGGCCACCACTATCCCTAGGAAGATAAGTTATTAGTAACCAAGAACCTCCTCCTTTCTGACAGCTGGGGGTTGCAACAATTTCAATCAAGGCAAACTTTGTCCACTCCACCCTCTCAGTGTTGTTCTGGAAACACCTTTGTCCCCTGAGACAACCTCTGAACATTCAGTTCTGCTCTATAGCACTCTAGATTCCCTGAAAACAAAACAAAACACAAAAAAACCTCTCCATACTCTCCATACTTGTCCCTGACTAATCCATATAGTCTGTCTTTTGTCCCAGCTGACTCTGGCAGTAATATCTTTTCAAGGGCAATTGATAAATCCTTTACCTCCTGACTATTTTTAATGACGCATCTTTTCTATAAGCACAGAGCACGTTCTGTGGACCCTGAGATGCCTCTGAAACATTAAACCAACTTGCTGATCCTTTAGACTTGACAACAGTGGTTCGATAGATAAGCTCAGCTGACAGTAAACAGCCTTGCCTGATGCTCAAAACGCATATATTACTATAAAACTGGTAGAGATCAACTGCATCTTACCTTAAAAACAGATTAGTTTAGTGGTATCAGGGGCACAGTAATGTCCCTGTTCACCACTAAGTTCTTGTGTCTAGGGCAGTAGTGGTCTAGTGGTTGAAGACAAGGCCCCAATATCAGAAGGTAGTGGGTCTGAATCCCTGCCGAGTAGGTTGCTCTGAGGTACCCTTGAACAAGGTCCGGCTGAAAAAAACCCAAAAAAACCCATACGCAGTCCCAGAACCTCTTATGGACTGTAGACAAATGTAAAATGCATGGAGACTGGCCAACTGCAGTGGAAAGTTTCTGGACCTTCTGGAGAACATTCTCTCTTCCAGAGTGTTATGATACTGATTACCTGATAAGCCTCTTGAGAATCATCTTTACAAAAACTTAATAAAAAATTCCCCCTGAGGTTCTCAAAAAGTTGAATTTCCTGCGAAACAATCTCACTCCCATCAGAAGAAACTTCGTTAAACCTTGATCATCAGATCCAAGGTGTCAAAATAAGGCTCTCCGTTTTTCACTATTACACCACACTTCTCCACATCACCTTTCAATCACACAGTGGGACTAGCGGTGGCCTAGCATTTAGGGAATAGGCCCCAGGATTGGAAGGCCGTGGGTTTGAATCCTGAATCAGTCGGTTGCCCTGTGGCAAGGTATCATCCCCATAACATATCCTAGGCAAGGTATCGTCCCCATAACTGCTCCCTGGGCACAGGATTTATAGTTGGCCCTGCTGCAGGTGGTGCATGGGTAAAATAGTGAAAGCAAAAGTGACTATTCTCCTGGTGAGGGGAAACAAACCCACAATCTTTCAATCCAAGGCCAACACCCTAATCACTAGGCCACTGCTGCCCAGAAAATGTCACTCAGCCAGTCATTTTCTGGGCTGCTTGTCCTAATTAGGGTCATGGGGGGTGCCGGAGTTCATCCCAGCTCACACAGGGCGAAGGAAGGGGACACACCCTGGACAGGTCACCAGCCTATCGCAGGGAGCCCAGATAATGTAAATATAGAAATACAGAAAATGTGTTTCACTGTTTGCTCACGATGGCAAAATTTCACTTTCACTTTGAAACATCTGGAGAGGCCCAGCTGCCTCTCCCTGACCAGTCACTGTGCTTGGATCAGTACTGACCACTGACCAAATTTTACTCTTTGCTCTTATGTGGACGTTAGATATCACCACAGTACCTCGTAAACTGCCCGTTCCAGCATAAAGCATGTAGGTTCGACCACCATGTTTCACAAGAAATGAAATGTCAAGTGTCTGTTGAAGGAAATGTAAAAACCTATAAAACTGTCTCCTAAAAGGTATAACGTGCTTTAGCGACGGGTGTTTACAGCCCAGAGAAATCATTTTCAACAAGCCAGAAGTGTAATCCTACGCATCCATCCAAGCTAACCTGTGAATCCTGCAGTATAAACAGTTGAACGATTGAAGTGGTGCCTTTTCAAAGGGAAGCATTTCAATCCAATCAATGCCACTTTCAATAAATTGATTGACAAAATTTGTTTATTTGAGAACTGGAGCCAGAGAGTATTTCATCCATTCCCTTTCAAGATGTCCACTTTGAAATGGGACGAACTTTCAAGAAGCCGATAGATCATCAGTTGTTAGTGGTTCCCTGTAAGCAATCCTGATGTTCTGCACTGATGGCCTATTAGAGGAGCGGGTAAGTTCAGCAACCTTGCTGATGGACTTAATCGAATTTATGGTACTATGTGGCATCAAAGTGGGGGAGCGTAAAATGAAATTATGTCAAAATTCAGGACGGACCTACACAAATCAGCAATAATGATGTAATGTTAGCTATCTAGATACTGAAACATCAGTATATTAGCAACTGTGTGGCAATCAAGACAAGCTATTACCAGGAGCTGTAATGCTTATGAAGAGAAGGAGCACTGAAATAAAATAGAAATTCATCTATAAAATAAGTAAAAAGTGGTAATAATTAAACACAATATCAACAGCAATTTTATTATTATTATTATTTGAAGAAGAAGAAGAAGAAGAAGAAGAAGAAGAAGAAGGAGGAGGAGGAGGATGTCACGGTCTGTCGTGCCCGTGGTTCCGATCGGGCACGACAGATGGCGCTCTGCCCTGATTGAGCACACCTGGGCTTGTTAGATACAGGTGTGCTTCATAGGGGCTGCTATTTAAGCCCCGGTGTGTCAGGACAGAGCGCGGTTCATTATCAAGGCTACGCCTCACAGTTAATGGTGTGCACTTTTGGTTTATAATGTTCCTTTATGTTAATAAGTTGTTTGAACCACCACTAATGACTCTGCATTGGCGTCCTCCTACACCCCGCCATCGTTACAGAATGAACACTTAAGTACCTGGGCATGTGACCAGAGCGCCCCGAGCAGTGGCAGCGTTATGGTAACCATGGCGTGGTCGGAAACAGAGCAGCTGCGGCTGATAAAGGCCTGAGAGCGGAGGCGATTCCCTGGACCTCATGTCTGGAGAAATTGAGACTGGAGTCACGTGGACACCAGCGGCCCGACCCAACCAAAAACTTCAGCGCCCGTCTGAGAATATGACGTCGATGCTCCCACTCGGTCCCACCGGATCGAGCTATGGATGGGCTGGCGCTCGGCCACTCCGGATGCTGATCTCCCGCCTTCCTGAAGGCACAGCGCTACCTCCACCGGCTGAACATTGGTGTTTTACAGGCGACATGGAAAACGAGGCTTCTTTGAAAGAGCTGCGCCCGGCGCTGATCGCGAGCCTGGCATCGCTTGGCGCGCTCGCCCTCGCAATCGAAGCTTACGGCGCCAACGCGCGCCTCGCTGTCTGCGAGCACGCGTCAGTCGCGCCGCCCTCGCGCGTAGGCCTGGCGCCAGCAGCGCGCCCTCAGCGCAATGCGAGCAGCGTCCCCGCGCCGCCCGCAGCCGGCTGGCGTCCCCGTGCCGCCCACGCGCCAGCCGCAGCGTCCCAGCGCGCCCGCAGCCAGCACGGCGCCTGCGCCCACCCTCCTCACGACGAAACGGCGAAGAAAGGCAGCCTGCAACCAAGCGTGGCAAAGAAACAAAAGAAAAGTCGTCCCGGACACACGGAAACGCGGGAGGATGGAAACTACTTCCTGCATCGTGCAACCAGGGAGGTCGACCAAGAAAGCCCGTCGCAACAAGAAAAGCGGCATCAAGAAGTCGACCCCCGAATCCACTACTAACCCATCTGCTGGGCGAAAACGGAAAGCAGCAGCTCCAGGTTAGTGGGTATTTAGAAATGAGAGATTTGGTACAGATGTGGATTGAACATGAGGCTGCAGTAACCATTCAGGCACAGGTAGTACGCCCAGGCAGAAGAAACACTGCCTGAAACTACTGTGGGCAGCCAGGTTGTGCAACAACATGCAGTAAGGAAAGATGATGAAGCAAAGAGATGAGTCTTTTGAAGGAGAAAAGGGCTGCTGTTGTTCTGCAGAAAAACCAGCATTCGAGGGAGAAAAGCCAGGCGACTGCAGAGAGACTAGAAACACCAGGCACGCCTGACAATGATACAATGCGATTTTACAGGGCTCACTGTGCCGGGCGCGATATCTATGTATAAAATATGCTGCTGTTGCCATCCAGCAGGTAATAAACTCCACACTTGATGCCAAAAAGCAGAGGAGGAATTCTTGGAATTCGCTTCTGCTGCTGCAATGTTCCTGAAAGCCTGCGTTAGGGGTCAGAGGGTCAGAAGGAGATTGTCGACAACATCGGGCAGCTTCCTATGCAGGCGGGCGTTCAGAGAGGACACAGGGAAGTGGCAAAGTACCAGGCCATAAAGATTAATCGCTTCATCATCATTCAAAGACGTGCGGATCTTACTGCAGGCAAACTGGAACATGAAGATTCGGGTGTTGGGAAGGTCCAGTGATATGCATCCAGGCGCTTTTAGGGTTTTCTGTTCGAAAGGATGTTGCTTTACAATGCACAAAGCTGCCACCATGATCCGGGGCGGTAGTAAGAAATGCACCAGCAAAGACTGGTTTTCAAAAAGAAACAGTGCTGGAGGCAGCAGTGTTCTTCAGAAGGAAGGTTCAGAAGAGTAGAGCTTAGGCACCAACAAAAGCAGAGGTATCAGCTGTTTCAGCATGCTGCAATTTGCTTGCAAAAGTCATTCAGAGAAAGCAGGCAGGGATCTGGCCAAAGCGGATCAGGCTGCGAACAATCCAATCTCACCTCAGAGATGATTCAAATCAGCTACCATGAATGTTCAGCTCACCGAACGAGTTGTTGACAGGCTCTACCAGCAGCTGATGTGAAAAACACCGATGCTACAGGTGGATACCTCGGTCACGAATGAGGGGTTGAAAGCATAAGGAAAGGATCACCTATCTGCTTCCTCAGCTGGAGAGGGACCAAAGGACTCTTGTCCAGTGTGGGGGTGAAGCCAAAAGCCAGAAGTAAGAAAAAGAAAGCTCCCGGAGCTCAAGACAAGGTGAGCTTCAAGGAAAGAAGCGCGAAAAGAATTAGAGAAAGGAGATGTCTCTAGAATAGCTGCACGCTGTTTGTGGCTGTCCAAAGAGAAAGGCTGGAGAGAGCGGATGAACAGGGGAACCTATTTGTCTGAACGAGAAAGTTGAGACTCCAACCATTCAGGAGAAGCTGGAAGCTAAAATAGCCCCTATGGGCTGCTGAACCAGGCCAGGGCAGGTTGAGACAGGTGCAAGACAAAGCATTGGCTCTGCGAGCAGAACTGAGAAAGTCGGAAGAGGCTGGTAAAGCCCGCTGAGCTGCAAGACCTGTCCAGAGGTGATCCAGAGAAGAAGGAGTGCTTCAGAGGCTTTGTGGGTGCTACCATGACGACAATCAGCCGCCCCATCCCCTGATGTGCCTGTGGAAGGACCCACGGGCCACCAGAGGCGTCGGGATTGTCGAAACCCGCCTATTCAGAAAGGGAGTAATCCAGGTTGCAAGGGTAAAAGCCTGGACAAGCAAGAAGGACAGCGACTGGGCGGAGTACGCTGAGGGTAATAACTCTTCTCCTCCGAGCACAGAAGTTCCCCTGTATTCCGACTGTTTTCAGGTGAAAACCGAACAGAGCTCTCGAGGCCAATCAGAGAGTCCTTCAGAGGTCCAGCTGCAGGGTCAGCGAGACAGGTGTGAGAAACCCGGGATAGCAGAGAAAACCGAAGGACTGTGCGTAAACAAACACCAAAGGGACTCGATTCTGAAGATATGGACTGAGACTCTGGGATACCCCTCACCACCCGCCAGGACCTCCGAACACTGGCCCAGGAGTCCCTGTTGTTGTTATGCTGGTGTTTGTGTGGGCCTGGCCAGGCGCCCGTAAAGGGACTATTCCAGTTTAACTGAGTTTTTGTTTAGCCTCCCCTCTGAGGTTGGATCTGTTTGGCGCCTCCAGGAGTAAGCGTTTTTAGAGAGGAGCTACTGTACGGTCTGTGGGATACCCGTGGTTCGATCGAACACGACAGATGTCACTAGCTAGAGCACACCTGGGCTTGTTAGATACGGAATTGTGCTTCATAGAGCTGTAACTAAGCCAGTGTGTCATGACAGAGAAAGCGCGGTTCATTATCGAAGAACTACGCCTCACGGTTAATGGGTGGCACTTTTGGTTTTATATTTTCCTTTATGTTAATAGAAGTTCGTTTGGAACCACTGGCTCTGCACTGGCGTCCTCCCTACACCCCGCCATCGTTACAGAGGAGAAGAAGAAGAAGAAGAAGAAGAAGAAGGAGGAGGAGGAGGAGAAGAAGAAGAAGAAGAAGAAGAAGAAGAAGAAGAAGAAGAAGAAGAAGAAGAAGAAGAAGAAGTAGAAGAAGAAGAAAATGTACAAACTGAGTAAATTTTTCCATTTATGGGTTTATTTGAACGCTTGCACTGCCATCTTTCCAGTGACTCAAAAGATGACTGTCCCGACACACCACCACGCCCCTGTCCCAGCAAGAACTGGGACCCGCTGCCCGTAAATGTAAATGGTAGTGAAAAGGGATGAAAAAGGATTGACCCTTAAAATCTTCATGGCCCAACTAGTTCCCCTCCAGCAAGAAGACTTTCCTGCTTTAACACAGTAATCCAGGGATGGCCGACTCCAGTCCCGAGGGGCTGCTGTCCTGGTTTTGATGATTTATATCAACACACCCAGTAAACCTGGTGATTCTCACCGGATCTCTAGCAGTGGATTTGACCACCCCTCCGAAAATCAGTCACACCATGAAACCATGGGATAGACACAAGAGTGGAGTCCCCACTGAACCTCACACCTCCCCTCTTCCTTTTTAGTTAATACATCAGTTTATACAGACATGAAAAGAAAAAGAGTTGGTATAACAGTTCACTCACCACAACACCAACTCCCAGCATGCAACACAGAGAGAGAGAGAAGTGGGCTGAAGGAGTGAGGGAGTGAATGAATGATTGTGAGAAACCAAGAAAGAAATTACAATCTGTGATTTTAAGACCAGAAAAAAAAGAAGCAAAGGTGACAGATTGAAGGAGAGAGAGAGAGAGAGAGAGAGAGAGAGAGAGAGAGAGAGAGAGAGAGAGAGAGAGAGAGAGAGAGATTGGGTCTGTATTTGGATAGAAAGAGAGAAGGAAAGATGAAAAGCATTAGAGACAAAGAGAATGAAAAAAAAATAGGAAGAATGAGAGGAAGAAAGAGAATGAGGGGAGCGGTGAGAGAGTGGGTCATCAGTAGGCTTGTCCACTCTCTGTGTTTAAGAGCACTCTGGGTGAGATTGGCTCGGCTGGAGGGTGTGTGACGTGTGAAGTGTAGCGGCCTTAACAAAAGTCCATCTGCTCACATCTCCAACCTCCACACCAGCAGTGCCATCAAGCACGCTGTATACTCTCTCTCTCTCTCTCTCTCTGTCTCTCTCTCTCTCTCTCTCTCTGTCTCTCTCTCTCTCTCTCTCTCTGTCTCTCTCTCTCTCTCTTTTTCTCTCTCTCTCTCTCTCTGTCTCTCTACCTCTCTCTCTCTCTCTCTCTGTCTCTCTCTCTCTCTCTCTCTCTCTCTCTCTCTCTCTCTCTGTCCTCTCTCTCTCTCTCTCTGTCTCTGCTCTCTCTCTCTCTCTCTTTCTCTTTATCTCTCTGTCTCTGTCTCTCTCTCTCTCTCTTTTTCTCTCTCTCTCTCTTTTTCTTTCTCTTTCTGTGTCTGTCTGTCTCTCTCTCTCTCTGTCTGTCTGGCCTGTCTGTCTCTCTCTCCCTCTTTCTCTGTGTCTGTCTCTCTCTCTCTCTCCTCTCTCTATGTATATATATATATATATATGTGTGTGTGTGTGTCTTGTGGCATATAAAAGCCACGTCTCTCTCTCTCTCTCTCTCTCTCTCTCTCTCTCTCTCTCTCTCTCTCTCTCTCTCTATCTGTCTTTTTGTTCCTAGTGATGTAAAGGGAAAGATTTCATCAGCTCTGTCAGATGCTCATCCTTCAAAAGAGTTAGGAGCCATCTGTCACTCAAACACACACACACACACACACACACACACACACACACACACACACACACGCACGCGAGAGATTGGATGGACAGGTTTCCAAAGCAAGACACGTGTCTTTAGCTCTGCATTGTTCGGGAGAATATTGTAAATGTTGTAAATCCTGAGTTTGAATGGGATGAAGATGGCTGGTTACACCACCTGCCAAAGAAGGAGCCCTGTTTGCAGGGTAGTGGTGCCCTAGTGTTTCGGGGACTAGCCTACTTGATTGGAGGGTTGTAGCCTGAGGTACCCTTGAGTAAGGTATTGTGGCCAACACTGCTCCCTGGGCGATGAATAAGTGGCTGCCTGCTTCTTCATTGTGTGCATGGGTTAAATGTGGAGGAAGCATATCAGTGTGGTGCATATGGTGCAGTGTTGTGCTGTGGTGCGTTAACAATGACAATGAAGTCACAAAGAAATCATCAATCCCTGCTCTAGTGAGGATACTGGTGGTCTAGCGATAGGATACTTGCCAATGAACCAAAAGATTGCAGGTTCAAATCCCACTTCCAGCACTACCATCCCTGATTTCCTGAGCAAGACGTTTAACCCCAGGTTGCTCCTGGGAGACCGTCCTTATAATTAACAACCGGAGGTCACTCTGAATAAAAGCTCCTGCTAAACGCTGTTGATGTGAATGTCTCTTATGTGGTCAGTCACTAGAATTCAGACACCCTGTAGTTGGTGCTCGTCCCGACAGACCAGCTGAGGGAGTAATATTCCAACAGGACTGAGAGGACCTGCTTAAAAAGAGTGGAGCCGTAAAGCAGCACTGAGGGAGCAATATCGTCAACAGCCTCAGTGCTGCACACTTCTGTTTGTTTCTCGGCCAGCTCACCATTTAATTGTCAGGTTGAGTCAATGGGTCTAGAAACTGTTTAAATATCGAATTTGTTGGGCTGATTTAGTCTGCTGTAGGATTTCTTCAGATTCTTACTCTCACTCACTTCTCAAGCACTTGTTCTGATAAGTATTGTGGGTGGTGCTGGAGTCTATCCAAGCTCTAATAGGGAGGAAAGCAGGGTAGTGGTGGCTTATTGGTTAGGGAGTTGGCCGCAGGATCAGGAGTTTTTGGGTTCGAGTCCCAGACCAGTAGGTTGCCCTGAAGTACTGTCCCCATCACTGCTCCCTGGGCATGTTAAATAGTTGCCCCCTGCTGCGTGACTTGTCACTTCCACACAAACATCATGGACAGATCTCCAGTCCATCACAGGGGACACACACACACACTCAGACCTAGGGGACACTAGCATGTCCAATCCCCCCGACATGCCTGCCTTTATATAATGGGAGGAAACAATGCAAGCAAGGGCCTGGACCGTCCCACCTGGGAATCGAACCCAGGACCTTCTTGCTGTGAGGCAACAGCACACACTACAGCACCAATTTATGTAAAGAAAATGTACAATATCATTACCCAATAACTGATCACCTCAAATCTATTTATTATTTTATTAGATACTAAGAAAAATTAATTATTTGATTTAATAAGTTATTATTGAGAACCCTGTTGATGTCAACACCACAGTCCAGTGTTGGGGTGCTTACATACCCCCCAGCTCCATCCATGACTGCTGGGATGAGTCAGTGTGGAGCTGGTGTGATATAGATCTCAATTAATGCTCTCATGGCATAATGCAATCCAACCCACACAACAATGTTCCAACATCTCGCCATCTCAGAAGAGCAGGCCTGCTCCTGCAGTTTCTGAAGATTAGAGGTGTTTCTAACAACCGCTGAAACATAGACCTCTGGGTTATGAGTACATTATCACATGAACGCTATTGTTTAATCTGTTCATTGTTTTGAATAAATGCTCGTAACTCCTTTTTTTGGGAATCATTTTTAAAAAAGGAGTTTTTTTTCTTTCATTTCTTTCAAAAGGCATCCTTTAAGAGATGCAAGATTTTGTTGTGTCACTGCTGAAATCTTATACATGGGAATGAATTTACTTGTAACAGGATTAAAAGTGTACTAATGTAAATTCACCCTTGTTGATGTATTTATTTATATGCACATGTAATCATTATTATCTTTAATTGCATTCATTAAGGGTAATCACTGGCTTATTCATACGAGTGAATTATGATCCTGGGGCCAGCAATCTTTTATTAATTATTTATTATTATTTTTTTTAGGATTGAGGTTTTCTAAAGGGTTTATTTATTTATTTATTTATTTATTTGCTACTACGTGACATGATGGATTTTGACCAGAACAGGGCTAGTACATGAGCGTGTGCTGGGGAGGCGCCTTTTGCTATTCGCCCCACGATCTGGCGTGTGCAGCTTAAATTCCAGTCTTAATGTACTGTTTGTCTGGGCCACACTCTCCAGTGTGAAGGGCGTTCCATAAAACAGTCCATTACTGTTATTATGACTCCGGCAGCAAGCCCAGCCACTCCACGTTCAAAGATGGAACCAGCCATTAAATTTAAATTGAGCAATATTTTCTTTCTGACGCTGCAGAAGGCTGTTAAGATGGATTCATATTTCCTTTGCAGTTTTTAAAACCCAGAGCGCGTTCGCTTTGTTTTCAACTAAATGCTAGAGCTTTTTCTTCTGCTCCCTCCAGATATGTTTTAATAAACCAGATATAAGATTGGAAAATTAAAGACTTGTTAGGAGGCTATTAGCAGGGGATTTTATGATTCTGCATAAATGTTTAATATAGTGTACCGTCCTAAATTGGCTACAAATCACAGCGTTGAGTTAAAGACAAAGTACTGAATACCAATGTCACAATCAGAGATTTGTAAAAGCATGCTTTACATACTAGTTTTAGCATGCGGTCGGATATTTCCTAAATAATATTCACATTTTTATTAAGAACACCTACCTTTAGTTGCATCGATTGGCCAATTTATGACACAGTTTTGGTGCAATGTTTGGAGTTCCACGCTGTAGCTCATCAAATCCCCCTCTGCCCCAACCATAAATAAGAAGCGACCACTGAGCAGATATTCTGGCTTGGGATCCATTTTTGGAAAACTGACACTGTCATTGTATTAGTAAGTTTTAATCTGGTGTATTAGACGCCTGTGTACCAAGACACCGCATGTCCAGTGGCAGTGCTGGGGTTAATACGAGTGTGTCAGTGCTGGGCTATCTTTGAAAGATGGGTACCAGCAAAAGTGAAAGGAAAGGTTTACAGGATGGTAGTGTAACCAGCTATGCTATAAAGGTTGGATACAGTGGTTCTAGTTAAAGTGGAGTTAAAGATTAGCTGAGATTAGCTGAGATTTGCATTGGGAGTGACGAGGATGGACAGAATTAGAACTAAGAGTAGGGTGTCAGCTCTGGTTGGAAGATCTGGAGACAAAGTTAGAGAAGTCAGATGGTTTGGACATGGACAGAGGGAAGACGAGGAGTGTATTGGGAAGATGTGGAGAGTGGAGGTTTATGAAGAGCAGGTTTAAGGATGTGGTGAGAGAGCGCCCCCTAAATGGGAGCAGCTGAAAGAAGAGGAAGAACTTGTCTTTGCTGGGCCAGAAACATCTATTTAAATGTAGTCCTTTGATCATAAACTGACCCCCGGCGAATGGCCGGACTCATAAAAGTTTTGCATGAGAAATGATGACCTGATTACATGGTGGGTCAGTGCATAAAGTCTTATATGGTTTATATCCAACAAGCTGAATACAGGCACATTCCACATAGAGTCTGTTTCATCTCACAATAAGTTATTTTTGAATAATAGTCTCGAGCTGTGCCCACTGTGGGAAAAAAAAGAAAAAGAAGTTTAATGAATGATGAGAAAGAGGTGTTAATGAATTAGGTTCTTTCGCACCTACAGGGATTGTACAGGGGTCTGCATAGGCACTCAGACTGGTGTGTGATCTTGAAGTCCTATTAACTACAAACTGTTATCTACTGTAAGTTCTGACACCTTTCCATCAGAGCCATTAGGATAATCAACAGCTGGAATAAAGTACATTTACACTTTATATTTACAGGATTTAGCAGAAGCTCTTATCCAGAGCGACTTGCATCAGTGCTTTGTATCCTTTGATCTTCTTTGATGTAACATTTGATCTTCATTCTAGTAACCAACTAAGATCAAGAACTGCTGATTACATTTTTCATCCAAATAACAAACTTAACGCTGTGACAAGTACCCAAAGATAAGTGCCAATGGTGTTTTATTTTATTTATTTTTTTATACATATAAATGAGAAGAAGAAGTGAAGAAGGTGCAGACGGAGAAGAGTAGAACTAGATAGGGAAGTACCACATCTGTGCAAACTGAGCTGACTGCCCTTCCTTGGAAGTGTTTTATTTTTTTTCCACTGAAAAGGTAACCGGTGGCCACTGCATATTAGAAACATTTTATATGACCTGCCGTTTTGGAGATGTTCTGACCCTGCTGTTTAGCCATCACACATTTGTCCCTTGTCAGAGTTGCTCTTGCCCATTTTTCCATTCTCCAGGACATTAACTTCAAAAACTGCCCGCCCGTACACTGCCTAACAAATCCCACCTTTCGGCAGGTGCAACTGTGACAAGACAATCAACGTTCTTTGCTTATTACCTGTTAATGGTCTTAATGTTTGAAAACGCTTGTCAATTTAGTATCTTCGGTCCAGACGTGCAGGTCTTTGGACATGCACATGCAGATATGGGAAGAACTTGTGCACTCCACACAGAAAGGACCCGGACCTTCCCACCGGGAAATAAACCCGGACCTTCTCGCTGTGAGGCGACAGCACAACTCAATGCACCACCGTCCTGCCCCTGAGAATACATTTTAAAGAATAAGAAAACATTAGCCTCACTACTCAGCCTTGTTTAGTCAACCAAAGCAGAAAACGTCCCTTGGTGTGTTTAGTTGTCTCATGATTAAGACTCTTCTGATGAGGCTGTGAGCTAAACTTAGGTTCTGAGATATTCACTGCATAGATGACTTTTCTGACCTGTCCTGTGCTGACAGAGGTGAATGCACAAATTGGCTAGCTTCATTCTTGGCCCCGCTGAAGTGCTTTTGATCGACTGATGGTTCTTTCAGGCGGAGCTTCTGTTTTATCTCTCCACATTATTGCAAAAGGGCAAGGAGAAAGAGGAAGGAGGAGCAAAGCAGAAGAGAGGGAGATCAACAGGGTCTCAAAGGAGTGGAATCAAAGCATGTTTTGATGTTTGGGTAGAGCTATAGATGAAGGATGGAGAAGGAGGCCATAGACAAGGTGCCCAATCGTATTCCGTCAAAGCCTCTGCTCATTCAAAAGCAATTCTGTTCTGGTCTTGCTGCAGGCTAAGTTCAGCCATGAAATATGCTCCTCACAAACAGATGGGCTTTGGTGGCACTATTAACCCTTAGAAATCATTGATGTACTAACATTGTGGTTTGTAAAATGATGCATGAGTGATGACTGAGATATAACTGAAGTAAATAAAAAGATTTGTATGGTTTGTTTACCCTAAGGAAAGTGGAAAAGTTGAAATATTATGGTTATTTGATGAGAATCATTACTAAAGTGAAAGTGACAAGACTTGTCATTACAAGGTCACAGCACAGCACACAGCGAACCACAACGAAATTGGACCTCTGCATTTAACCCATGCATACAAACACCGTGCAGCAGTGGGCAGCTATTGAAAGTGCCCAGGGAGCAGTGACAGGAAAGGTACCTTGCTCAAGGGTACTCAACCTACTTGTGGGGAATTGAACCCACAACCTTCTGATGCAGGGGCAACTACCTAACCACTAGGCCATTGCTGCCCCGAAAGGTATGACACAAGACTACAAAGACATAGATTAAAGTCTTACTCTAAAGTTTCTGTTGTCATAGCAACTGCTTCTACCAATTACTCGTGTCATCAAAACAACCAGCCCTTGGCTTGGTCACAACAGTATTTCACTACATCGTTTCCAACATCTTTTGGAAATGTGTCCCTTAACCCCCCCTACTCTGTGCTCATCATATGCAACAACTATTGCAACAGTTTCATTCCATTTTGATTTGTTTTTGAGTCCCATGCAAGAGTTGGTTTGGATATGTGTAGCTGTGAGACAAGGAGTTTATCAGGAGGAGGATGTTGAGGAAGAACTGCCTGACAAGAGGAGAAGAGGAAGGACAAAGAGGAGGTTTATGGACGTGTTGAAACATGCCGGCGGTAGGTGTGAAAGAGGAAGATGCAGAGGACAGGAAGAAATGGAAATAGATGATCCACTGTGGTGACCCCTATAAGAGAGCGGCTGCAAGAAGAAGATGAGCTGTTGAATCATGTATATGTATAAAATTTCAGGGGGACGAATTGGTGGGACATTGCCTCGTTTAAAGAGTCCCAAACGAACCTGTATATCGTTATAAATCATGTGATCATGACGCTTCAGTGATGATTCCTGGGGTTGGACTGAACTGTAATCAGGAAATGGATCAGACAGGAACAATGTTATAATGCTTGAATAATAGCTCAGGAAAACAAAGCGTAATTCGTTTCTTTGGGACAGATGTCATTTTTTCATCTTCCCCTTCGTTTCACACCATTCTTCTCCTTTAGATTCCAATCTGTTTCCACAGAGCTCTTTTCAAACTTCTTATGTGTTTCATTTTATTCACAGTCATTTTCCCATCTGTCAAGCTTCCTCCGCTTGTCAGTATGGTCACATTCTTTTTGGCCACTGGGGTTTGAAGCTGAAGTTACTGGTTCAAGAAAAAAATAAATAAAACAAGAGGAACCCTGGCTGGGTTTAAGTAAACTCTTCATCAAGTTGCTTCAGTGCACCGAGGGCAGGCCTTCTCTTGCCCTCTGCTGGTTGCACTAAGATTTCTTTTAAACAGATTGTAATTAAACAGAGAACTGGGACTAGGCCCAAGGAACAGACCATAATGGAATCCCAGAATGCCTTGAGGTACCCTTGAGCAAGGTACTGTCCCCGTCAATGCTCCCCGGGGGCTGGATATAGCGTGCACGTGTGTGTGGGTGAAAAGCAGAGGATTTCTTGATGTGCCGTGTTTCACAATGTCAAATAGTCACTTTCACTTCACCTTTATATGGCAGATGAGCACATATTAAAGTCATCCGAATCAGGAATCGCAAAAAAGATGATCCGTGGTTTATTTCTATATCGTCTATTAAATCCACATGTTCGGTTCTACCACAGAATTGAAATTCAAGAATTCAAGATGTTGAATTGAATCATAGAACTGGTTCCTATATATCGAATGATGGGATCGACTTACACCCATAATTAAGCATGAGGTGTTTTCCAGCCGCGTGCTGTAGCCAAGGCTCGGCGCTTTAGGTGAATGGAATGTGTTTAGAAAGCATGTGCTAACAGTGTATTGATTTAAAAGTTAAAATCGATCAATTCTGCCCACATAAATGTGGTTATGAAAAGTGTGTGTGTGTGTGAGAGAGCAGCTTGACTGCCTGAGGTAGCATGACCTTTCTCTGCTTTGGCATCGACCATCCCTGCCAATCAGATGTCCGAGAAAAGACAACAGATTTGGACGGGCCAAGTCTTTGCGCTGGTCCGAAGCAATGGACATGTGGATATGAATTTAGGGAACACACATGGGGTTATACCTGTGTGTGTGCTCACACACACACACAGACACACACACACACACACACACATACACACACACTACACAGCGTGTTCCTGCTAGGACTACAAGAGAACATCGAGAGCTCAGCCACTGTGAGCACATTCATTCCCCAAGGCCTGCATTTCCTTATTCCAGACTTTAATTTTCCTCTGTAGAATTTATTGAAAGCACTACTGGATTAAAGAGATTTAAAACACAAAGCTCGCTTTGAATCATATATTATACAGCAGTGTTTGGAGTTAATGCAGGAGCATTAAAAGCAGAACCATTACCTATTAGCATAATTTTTACTTTTGCATTGATATTATTACCATTTAGACACAAAAGAGACTGAATTGAATGGGCGGCGCAATTTGCAGAGTTGCGGTGAGAGGCCTCAGAAGAGTTTTTGAAAGCTTTTCCAAACATTATTAAAAGTACTATGCCAGCATATCTTAACTTGATCTCTACCTTCTATGTCTGGACCATTGCACATGCCACAGACAATCATTTTGACATTTCTCATGGAAACTCTGGACCTTTCAGGGCACAAAATGGCTTCGATGTGGTTTTACCTGCAATCGTCAAATTTGAGGCTCAAAAAAGCACTTTAAATAGATTTGACCCTTTAATTCCATATTAATTTAAAGTAGTGTATAATCTAATCTAATCCACAATCTAAACATTCATCCACCCACGTCCACCGGACCCGCGCTTTTGGGAAAATGCAAATGGAAAACAAAATGATAAAAGAAGTGAATCTTGAGGAAGCTTGAAAGGAGATAACACAGTCACATGAAAAAGTCGGGGAACCCCTCTTAATTCTTTAGATCTTTGTTTCTCATTGGCTGAGCTTTCAAAGTAGCAACTTCCTTTTAATATATGAGGTGCCTTATGGAAACAGTAGCATTTCAGCAGTGACATTAAGTTTATTGGATTAACAGAAAATAACAGCCGATAGAACAGCCTCTAGATGCCTCCTATAGCCTTTGATGAGGGTCTGGATTCTGGATGGAGGTATTTTTGACCATGCTTCTGAGCATGGACAGCCTGCTTCAAATCATCCCATAGATGTTTGATGGTGTTCAAGTCAGGGGACTGTGACAGCCATTCCATTGTACTTCTCTCTCTGCACGACGCCTTTGTAGATTTCTAACTGTGTTTCAGATCATTGCCTTGTTGGAATATCCAACCTCTGTGTAACTTTGTGACTTTATGACTGATGCTTGAACATTATCCTGAAGAATTTGTTGGTATTGGGTTGAATTCATCCGACCCTTGACTTTAACAAGGGCCCCAGTACCTGAACTAGCTACACAGCTCCACAGCATGATGGAACCTCCACCACATTTGACAGTAGGTAGCAGGTGATTTTCTTGGAACGCGATGTTCTTCTTCCGCCATGCAAAGCGTTTTTTGTTCCGACCAAATGACTCAATTTTTGTTTTATCAGTCCAACACACTTTGTCCCAAAATGAATCCGGCTTTTCTAAATGAGCTTTTGCATACAACAAGCGACTCTGTGGCGGGAGTGCAGAAAGGGCTTCTTTCTCATCACCCTGCCCTACAGATGTTCTTTGTGCAAATTGTGAGAACCATGTAGAACAATGTACAGATACACCATCTGCAGCAAGATGTTCTTGCAGGTCTTTGGAGGTGATCTGTGGGTTGTCTTTAACCGTTCTCATCATCTTGCACATATGCAGCTCCTGTATTTTTCTTGGCCAGACCTGGTTTAACAGCAACAGTGCCTGTGACCTTCCATTTCCTGGTTACGTTTCTTACAGTTGAAACAGACAGTTTAAACCTCCGAGAGAGCTTTTCGTAGCCTTCCCCTAAACCATGATGAACCATTGCTTTCAGATCTTTTGAGAGTTGCTTTGTGGATCCCATGTTGTCAAAGAGTCAAAGGGAAGCTTGCAGTTGATCTCCTTAAATGGGGCAGCGGTGGCCTAGTGGTTAAGGGTGTTGGCCACAGGATCGGAAGATTGTGGGTTCACCGGTAACCCCTTACCAGTAGGTTGCCCTGAGGTACCCTTGAGCAAGGTACCATCCCTGTCACTGCTCCCTGGGTGCTTTATAGCTGCCCCCTGCTGCACAGTGTGTGTTTGAGTGCATAGGTTATATGCAGAGGTCCAATTATGTTGTGGTTCATTGTGTGCAGTACTGTGTGCTCACAAGGATAGTCACTTTCACTTTAAATACCTTTTATCACTTCGATAGGCTGGCGTCCAGGGTGTGTCCCCATCCTTCGCCCTGTGTGAGCTGGGATGGACTCCAGCACTCCCCCCGGCAACCCTAATTAGGACAAGTGGCCCAGAAAATGACTGACTGACTGACTGACTACCTTTTCTCATGATTGGACATGCCTGTCTATTCCAGCCAATTTGGTCTTTCAAGTAATCCGTATTGAGCAGTTACATGCATTCAAATCAGCAAAATTACAAGGGTACCCACATTTTTGCAAATACCGCTTCACTAAAAATCCTTGTTCGGAAAACAGCCCAGTACTCAGATGTTCAGAGGAAATGAAAGACACCACTGTTATCTTTTTTGTTGAAAGTCGAGTAAATTATCATGCAGGCTGAGAGGGGTTCTCAAACTTTTTCATATGACTTTATTTAAGTGGCAAAGTTAAAAATCTATATTCTGTGTAAAGAAACATAGTTTTGGGGACTCTTAAACAAACGGAGAAGAACATCATCCTATAACTCATCGCTAACACACAGGGGAAGAGAGGCACACGGTGGAATGTGGTCAGCATTTCATTTGAAAGCAATATTAACAGAGATATATATATATATATATTTATTTTTTTTAATTATTATTATTTATAATATAATTAATTTAAATTTTTTTTTATATATTTTTTTTTTCCCTGGTCTATTCTCTCTGCTATGGTATTTATTTATAATTTATGTATAATTTAGGTGAACTCAGTCGTGGATGAAGAAGAGAGCTGAGATCTTTCATCAGTGCTACAGAGAAACAGAAAAGTTCACATACACTGTGAACACAAAGGTCATTTGGTTTTTCAGGGGCCTTTCAGGTTCTCTTCAACAGATTTGAGAATAAAGAGCTGTTTGGGAAAATGCCCTTAATCCAGCCGGGGCCTTTGCTGGCATTACATTTTCTATCATTCTTTCTTCTGCTTTTGAAAAAGAGTCAAAAAGAGCCTGTCCAGTTCATTAAAATGCCACAGAAGCAGAATAAACAGCCAGATGTTTATTTATTTATTTATTTTTTTATTTGCATTTATTTATTTATTTTTAGTGTACATCGGTTACCGTTGCTTCAGACAAGTGTTCCTGTGGGAAGGCAAACAAGCTCTTTCAGAATCACACCCTTTTGTTTCACGTTCGACCTTGCGCTCATCTCCACGCAGGGAAACAGAACGTTGGCCAGATGGGTGCAGACAGCATTACTTTCAGCAATATATGTAAAACGCAAGTCTCTTTTTTTGTCCTTTTTTTGCCGTCTGAGGTCTGCTGGCTGATAACACTTTCCAGAGCGGAGTTCCACAGGCCTCTGAGGCAGCTGACAATAATTAATTCCTTCACTTGGAAATTTGCCATCTGATTTCACTTTTTCAAGTCTCGTTTAACTGCCTGATGCAGATCAAACAGATCAGCAATTTTACCCGTGTTACTTTATCTCCTGTGTTAGCTGTGTAGTTGACCGTTGACTCTTTATTGGGCAGTTTGCTTAACTGTGCAGACAATTCGATGTAGTCAAAGGTTCGATAGGTTTTTGGAACAGCTGTGAATATATTTATGTGCATAGCGATGGACTGGTGAGCTGTCCAGGGTGCTGAAGCCTTTCCCAGCACCATGGACAGCTCTATATTACATTCTTGAATCCTTGACAGCAAAAGTAAAAGGGAAGGTTTACAAAATGGTAGTGAGACCAGCCATGTTATACAGGTTAGGGATGTTGGCGCTGACGAAAATACAGAAGGCTTCAAATGTTAGAATTAAAGATACTGAGATTTGCATGGGACTTGATATTCCTCCTATTGGGAGAAAGTTGTTGAAGATGAAGCCACCAGGCGAGATGAGAAGAGGAAGGACAAAGAGAAGGTTTATGGATGTTGTGAACGAGGACATGCAGGCACTTGGTGTGAAGGAGAAAGATGCAGAGGACAGGAAGAGCTGGGGATGATCAGCTGTGGTGCCCCCTAACAGGAGTAGCTGAAAGAAGGAGAAGATGAAGACCTTTACAGGCAGTGCGCCCATCAGCCCACCATGTCCTAGCATTTCAGCTATGATCTAGAACACGTTGGTACTATTTGCGTTGCCGTTGCCACAGTGACACCTGCTAATGCTCTGCTGTTGGGATCTTAACCGGCACAGCGTACTTTACAGCTTCTGCCACTACAGTGCTGCTGCTGCTGATGCATTTAAACATTTTATTGCGGTTAGTGTTCCTCGCCAGCCCCCTGCGGTCTCTCCAGAGCAGAATATGAAATGAGATGTTGACACAGTCGACCAACGTGCATCAAAATAGCTTTTAGCCCCGCTACATCTTGGAGGGGTGAAAAAGCCCTTCGAGCAACAGCTCTGCTGTCACCTGCTCCTGCAGGCTGATTTAATATCACCTTCTGAATAATGCAGCCTCTGTGAGTGTGACTGAGAATGAGAGCAAAGTGGAAACAGAGAGAGAGAGTGTTCACATAACACGTATATGTGCATCTGTGTGTGTGTGTGTGTGAGAGAGAGAGAGAGAGAGAGAGAGAGAGAGAGAGAGAGAGTTGTAGGACTTATTAAGAAATGTTTTGTGTCCAAATTTAGCTGGCTTTAGTGCAGAGCATTACTGTGGACAGGCTTTAAGGGTTCCTAGTTTAAGCTAGACCTGGTCTGAAATAGTTGACGACTAAATTTGGCCTAATGCCATCCATCCATCCATTATCTGCCGCTTGTCTGCCCCGTATCTGCCAAACGGGGTCGCGGGGGAGTGCCGGTGTCCAACCCAGCGCACACAGGGCGAGGACGGGGGACGCACCTTGGACAGGTCGCCAGCCCATCGCAGGGAGGAGCGGGTCGGGGACGGCACCTTAATTTTACTCTTATACCCTCGTTCCTCAGTGTCCCCTCGCACCTTGAAAGCCTGATGCATCTGAAGTTATCAAAGGCTCTTGTGTAAAAAGATACTTACTTAGAGCTTCAAACCTCCAGTGTCTTACGTCAGTTAATCCAAAAAATCATCCAGTAATAAAGAGCTGCTTTGCCAATGTGACTAGTGATGCTCGGTAAGTGACCCTGACAGTCTATACAGATGTTAGAGATGTAAAGTCCAGCAAATTCTCTGATGGACGTTGAGCTAGGCAGCGGTGGCCTAGGGGTGAGGGAGTTGACCTGGATCAGAAGATCGTGGGTTCGATTCCCTCACCAGTAGGTTGCCCGAGGTACCCTTGAGCAAGGTACCATCCCCGTCACTGCCCCCGAATGCTTTCAATAGCTTCCCCTTGCTGCACATGTGTGTATGGGTGAAACGCAGAGGTTGAGTTTCGTTGTGTTGTGCTGTGTTGCGTTTCACAATAACAAGGATAGTCACTTTCACTTTAAGGGGATCATATGCCATCACTGAAATGTATCCTAAAAGAAAATTCTAAATGCAGGACTGCCAGACAAATCAGTTACACTGATGTAAGTTACACTGATGAGGTTAGTTATCCAGCCACCAAGACATTTTAATACTTCTTGTGCAGAAATGATTGCGATTCATTGAACATAATTGTAAATCTTTCTTAAAGGAGATGAAAAAAACTAATCTGTGGGTTTCTTCAGTTGCCCTTTTGCCTGCAATTTTAGAGGGTTATGCAGTCTTAACACTGCACACTTCACCGCCTGTCCCATTGGGGTGAATTGGGACACCCTACCCTTAGCCATGACCATGCAAAATGCAGAGATAGGGGTAAGGGGATGAAACGAGTCTGGGTATACCTGTCTTTGCCCATTTTTAGCAGAAAGTGATTTCTTGATTCCAGTCATTATCAAATAGGCAGAAGCAGATCATCCTGACGAAAGTAGACACCTTGAACAGAGTTTAACACAAAGAATGTCTAAACTGGAAACTTTTCCTCAAGTTTGAGTGGAATCGAAACCAGTTTCAAAGCAGCGTCACCGAAATATGGACGCTTTGGAGACAGAGATAAGGAAAAAAGAGTGAGGAAGGGAGAGTTAATGTATGTAGTGATGGATAGAAAGTACAGATACTGTCATTCTCAATGTATTATTTATAGGTGAGTCTACCTCTCTCTCTCTCTCTCTCTCTCTCTCTCTCTCTCGCTCTCTCGCTCTCTGTTCTGGAACAGAAATCTCAGATTGTCCTCAATGAACACTTTCATTCTTATTGAAATGTTCTGATTTGAGCGTCAGCTGTGGAGATCAAGATCGAAACAGCAAATGTCAGCAGTACCCAAAGGGCGACGAACTTCAGTATAGTAAATGTTCTCACTGCCTTACTGAGCCTTATCTGGACCATTGACAAGCCCATGCAAACACGCCAGGGTCTGAAATACTGTACGACAGACTTATGGACACTAAGTTAAATTCAGCTCTCTGCCTTGTTCGAGGTGGCAAACATTCACACATTCATCACTTCATCACTTCATCGAAAAACACAGGCTCTGAAATGTAGCTCCTTGAAGGACATTTCTACGTCACTCAAGACTATTGAACCATTTCAACATCAGCTTTTATAAAAACAAGCTACTGGAAATCAGAATTAAATCTGATAACCTCTTCCATTTCTCCCGTCATGGTCATCACACTCACTGCACGCCTTTTATCCACCATCCAGTCTCCCGTTCTGTTTTGTTTTTGTTTACGTCTGTCATGTAAGGAAACAATGAACACACCAAGGTGATGTCACCGATGGACCCAAGTGAAAAAAGTGAAGTGAAAGTGACGACCCTTGTCATTGCGAGGTCACAGCACAGCACACAGTGAACCACAACGAAACTGGAACTCTGCATTTAACCCATGCACTCAAACACCGCGCAGCAGCGGGCAGCTATTGAAAGCGCCCGGGGAGCAGTGATGGGGATGGTACCTTGCTCAAGGGTACCGCAGTGCAACCTACTAGTGAGGGAATCGAACCCACAATCTTCCGATGTGAGGCGACACCCTAACCACTAGGTCACCGCTGAAGTGGGATCTGTAAGTAATAAAATTAAAGGAAATAAAATTAGTAAAAGGCAGAGGTTTAGAAATGGAAAGGTTTCTTTTGCCGTTGAAGATATTTAATCAGAGGCTGTTGCTTGAGGGCTGCTGTGGTTGGCACTGTCCCCTCACGGTGAGTTGGTTCTGGGTTCGATTCCTTAAATGGATACCTTCTATGTGAGGTTTGCATGTTCTCCATGTGTCAGTGTGGGTTTCCAGATGCTAAATTGCCGCCGAGATGTGACCGTATGTCTGCTCTGAGATGGACAGACGACTTGTCCAATGTCTCTGCCATTAATCCTGTGATCTTCGGGAAAGTCTCCATCTATGATCCAAAGAGAATCTAATGATGGGATGGATAGACTTTAGCTAAAAACAAGTGCTTTCGAATACATTCATTTTTAATGTATTTAAAGTCCAGGCGAATTGATATGTTTGAAATCATGAAATCATGAAATCATCAAAAGATTATCAAAGCAGGACCTTTATGATGTCACAAAAGAACAAGAATACAAACAAAAATACAAGATCAATACCTCTCTCTCTTTTTTGTTCCTCTCTCTCTCTCTCTCTCTCTCTCTCTCTCTCTCTCTGACATCTCCCCTGCACACTCACTCTCTCACACACAGACACACACACACACACACACACACACTTAGATCATAATAAAGTGTTTCCCTTCGGCACCAGTATGAAAGTTGCATCCCTACGTCCACTGCAGTGTCATCCTCCATTATGATTTCATTATGACTCCCTACACCTCCGTCCGCGGGGAAATGAATGAGCGTCATCCTTCCTTTCTGGCACAGAATGAATGAGTGTTATCCCTCCTTTCTGCCTGACTGCTCAGGGCCACCACGTTCAGCAGGGCCTTCCTCCTCCATCCATCCTTCTTTATTGTCCCCTCTTCATCTGGAGGGCCAGAGAGAAAGAAAGGATGAAATAGAAAAAGAAAGAAAGAGAAAAAAAAAAAACAATGAGGAGCATTGATATCAGTCATGCAGGGGCCAACGGGGCCATTCTGTTGTTTTTCATTTCCCTTCATAAATTAAATCGTCTAGAAAAAAATAAAATCCAGACCCAGGTACCGTACCATCATCCAGGCGCTCGTGACTTGGTTTGCTAAGAACAGCGGCAGGAGTGTGTTTATGTGTTTGTTTTTCAAGACATTTCCCGGAGTTTGTAGGAAAAGCCATTTGCAATTTGCGTTAAATTTAAAGCCACAATAATAATTTTCTTAAAAGTTAAATATCTTTTTGGTGATTGAGAAAAGGATTAGGGTTAGCCTTGAAAGCCTATTAGAAATAAGCTGATGGAGAGTCGGTTTAATGTTGTGGCGTATCGGTGTGCGACAAAAACGATGCCACCTCTTAAAGATTTAAAATAAAAGATTTGGAATTTATTGTCCAAGCTTTGATCCTCCATGTTTAATCCAGAACAGCCAGTTTAAATTTCTGCAAGCTTAACTCTAATAACCACTGATTCACCACTGATTCACACACACAAGCACTCACGCACTCAAGCATGCACACACACACACACACACACACACACACACACACACACACACACACACGCACACACACACACACACGCACACACACACACACACACACACACACACACACACACATTTTGTGTTTGCCCAGAGGATTATTACCCTGCACTATCCAGAGCGACATACATCAGTGGCTCATAGTTCACTTCTATGCTGACAGATGCACATGTCCCGACATTAGTGTTGCATGATATATTATCTGTTAATTAATATCACAATAATGGCCCATGCAGATAACACAATGCTGCAATGAGCAAGCTTCTGGCCAATCGGTGTTTTGACAGCTCCAGGTGGGCGTTACAGAGTGTTCTGAGGTGTCTAGCTATTCATATAATACTAATTATTTTGGTCAGTTTCTTACCAATAAAGAAACTAATTGGCTGAGGTGTTTAAAAGACCACCAATACCTTCAGTTCCTCAAGCATCTGAAAAAAGCTGTGGCCATGACAGTGCTGTGCAGCGTCTACTGATGCACCAAAGAGTCCATGATGATCAGCGGCATTACGCTCTTCAGAGAGCTGTAAAATCAGCTCAGATCACTACGTTTCCACCAATCCAGTTACACCTCGCGCTGCAACAGGAAGGCATGCTCAGACGTTCTTGCCCTCTGGCAAACGACTCATCAGAACATAAAACATAAAGTCCTGAACAACTTAGTAGGACAGCTTCTACCGTGCATTTAGACTGCTGAACAAACTGTAACCAAAAAAGTCTGATCATCACGTCACTCTCCCATTACCCACTATCCCCATTACCTCTCTTTTTGACACCCATACACACCGTGCAGCAGGAGGCAGCTATTTAAAGCCCTGGGAGCAGTGATGGGGAAGGTACCTTGCTCAAGGGTACCTCAGGGCAACCTACTGATCTGGGTTTTGAACCCACAAGCTTCTGATCCTGGGGCCAAAATCCCTAACAACTGGGCCACCGCTGCCTCAAGTTGCTCCAGGGGACTGTCCCTGTAATCAGGAAATATAAGTCACTCTGGATAAGAGCGTCTGCTGATTGCCATAAATGCAATAAAAAGTAAAAAGCTTCAGTCTGCGAGAACACATTCAGGTAAGAATTTCAGTGTACCTGTATACTGTACGCATCACATGAGTTCTTCTCTACGTGACTACATTTATGCCATTGATCTGACACTCTTATCCAGAACAACTTCCGAATCCTGTATACAGGGACAATCCCTTCTGGAGCATCTTGGAGTTAATGGTTTTTGCTCAGGAACCCAGTGGCATTAGTGCTGGAGCCTCTTGGTGCATAGATGACTATTCTACCACTATCCCGACTATTTATCATCATACTGACATCACGAAAACATCTGGTTTTGCAGCTGTTTAACAGTATATAAGAATATATCCATCATATTCACGCTTATCCTGATTAGGGTCACAGGGGACAGGTTGCTAGTCCATCGCAAGAGAGACAGACAAACCAGGAGACCGTGTCGATTCCCCAGGTCATGTGACATGTACGTCTTCGGACTGTGGGAGGAAACCAGACCCCCTAGAGGAAATCCACAAAGCAAGTGACATACACAGTCCACACAGGAAGGACTGGGATCCACCTGGGAATCGTCACCATACCATCTCTATATACGCAAAGTTTTCTGGAATAGGAGCGACAAGATGCAGGAGTAAAAATATACTCTGAGACCTTTTTATGGCATTTTTTCATCAAGAAAAATAACAGTATGGGCCCTTTAAAATATTTATCACGATGCAATCTTGGCCTTTTGTCCAGCCCTAGCTGAAGTTTTATTTGTAGTCATAGATTTTATAATAAATGTAAACATGTAAGCAGATCTGTGGGTTGAGAAATCCAGAAAGAGCTGCTCATCGCTCACATGACAACCATAACAAGGCTGGATACGAGATATTTCTCCGTGATGGCGCCGGCCAGCGTAATTGATTGAATTTGGAGAGAAAATTAAAAGTTATGGCTGTGAATGCTCCCGATACTGCCATCACATCCACTCAGGTTAATTTAATAGAATGTGCTGTTTCACTTTGATGGGTGGAGATGGGTGTGCACTTGAAATAACCTTGACAGAGCTTCAGTGAAGTCATACGTGTGTGTGTGTGTGTGTGTGCGTGTGTGTATGTGTGTTTGACTGCAGGCTAGAAGCTGCATTGCACAGTGGTATTAATGGAACCACCTGTCCAATCAGTCCTCAGAGATGCATTTGCGTGTGTACGTGTGTGTCCTTGCATTTGGCGTGTGTGTGTGTGTGTGTGTTCGTGTGTGTGGCGGTGTATGCAACAAGAAGAGCTTGCTTGCCTCTTAATCTCACTAAGCGACCTGTTTTACAGGAGATGAATCGAAAGTCTTCTGATGAGAAAGTGCTTGGTCCTTTTTCTGTCTTCCCTTCTCGCATTTCAGGGCTTTTGGGCCCGAACACACACAAACACACGCACACACACTTATAGATCAAACAGTGCTGCTAATCAGCCCAAAGACACCTGCTGAGATCCAAAATGCCTTTCCCCATAGCCCAGTTTTCATCATCGACAGGACCATCACACACTATCGATCGGCCACTCTTTCCCACAGGCTCTCATTCTGCTTCTCCATAAGCACATCAGTTCCTGCACATTAGGGTGCTAATTATGACTTATGACCCAAAATGAGACTGCGGTCTATGAATACAAGATTAAGAAATATTATTTATTATTTTCAGTACTGCTGTGTGTGTGTGTGTGTGTGTGTGTGTAGGTGAAGGTCAAAGTGAGTGCAAGGTCAGGGGGCCAGTGATCTCAACCCATCAGAAATGTATCTGGTTCAATTCAGGACAGAATTATTACTTTCACATCCTGTTTTGATTACTTTGGTCCCCATAAAGCAACATTTGCACACACACACACACACACCTGTAACACAAAACACTTTTAAGCCACATACACTTGCACTCCCGTTCCCATTTCCTTCCAAACATGCTTCACCACACGTCTACTGGTTGCCATGTGCATTGACTGGCAGTTGCCTTGATTCCAGCACGTTGCCTGGCGGTGATCTGCGTGTCGTTAATGCAAAGATCCGTTTCTCAACACAAAGCAGATTGTATGAAAGTATATGGTGATCTTTGAGAGCTTCCATTGCTCTCAGTGTGACACACTGAGATGGCCCAGCATGGAGGCAGTGCTGAAGCTCGAGTCACCACATGCAGGTTAAACTAGGACGATATAAATAGTGCGTAATGCTGGAGATGCGCAGAGATATAGCGTGACTTCTAGCTGTGTTTAACATGATTTGATTCCTTTTCTCTCCTCCTTGCCTTCTCTATCATGCAAGACCTTGGGAAGCATCTAAGCTGAGATTCTGAAAGAGGGAGTTTTCATCCACACACCCAGTCTCTGGGCTGCTTATCCTAACCAGGCAGTGCTCTCAGCACTCACAGGTTGAGAGGCGATGAAAGAACCCTGGACAGGTTGGACAGTCCATTACAGGGCAGACACAGGCAAGCACACTCACACTGAGGAGTCCAGTCCACCTGACCTGCATGTCGTAAGACAGCGAGGGGAATCAAGAACACCTGAGGAAACCCACACAGACCTTAGGAGAACATGTCCACCATACAGAAACACCAAGCATGGGATTAAAACCCAGTTCACAGCTAGATCTTCAGATTGTGGAAGTGGTTTAAGACAAAGTGTGACGTGAGGTGGAAAAACGAACAAAACCTCATCATTAAATAATATCACCAGGGTGATGTGGACGAAACAGGGGTTCCTTAGAGAACCAGATCTACAAGTCAGCTTAATGAAGATCTAGATGATGTTTGAGTTGGCTGAGAGACGTTTTAGGGTTTTTTTTACGGTAAATATTTGAGCGGAAACTGACTTGTAGGGATTATTATAACGATCAGCCTCAAAGCTTCGGTCCTAAGCAAAAGAAGCACATCTTGGACACCAAGTCTTGGCGGGCCTGCAGGATGTGGAGAGTCCGGAAAATGATTTCAATTTGATTCAGTGCTGAACTATTTCTCTAAAAGTTGGATGCAAACTTTAAAGTATAATGCAAACATTGCTTAATTATTTCGAGCTGTTTTCCCTCACGGTACTGACACTCTTGAGCTGGTGTGCGATGGCAGGTGCAGGTGTAGCTTTAACAAAGAGTGTATCATAGTAATAAAAAGGGTTGAGCGAGCCATTAAGCACCATTACTGCCAGCAGCTGTGATCAGCATTAAGAACTGCTATTCAGCCGCCAGGGAGGCAGCGTTTGTCTTTCTGCTGATCTGCTCATTTACTCTTTACAGAGCACTTTCGGACCTTGCACACAAACACTCTCTCTCTC
>CM029387.1:5338828-5348828 GCA_017165825.1 Hepsetus odoe
TTTATTTATTTATTTATTTATTTATTTATTCATTTATTCATTAATTCATTCATTCATTCATTCATTTGAATCTGCATATTTAAAATTAAACGTTTGGAAACTAAATCAAATATCAAGACATTTTTATTTCTCAAAAAAAAAACAAAAAAAAACCTACATTGCTTTGCTTTACTGAGTATCCGTTGAGATCATTGGAGTTGTGTCTCACAAACGATTGCTGATCTCATCGGTAGGCAGTTTCGATTTCATTAACTGAAGCCTGGTTAAACTCAACGCTCATTTCAGGAGATTACACGCACTTATTTAGGCTGCAAGTTCCTTTAAGTATTATGGCTTCTAATGGTCTTCTGACAACCAGAGGCTGCAGCCTTGACGTCTCTGAGGACCTTCTGTTGGTAGAAAGGTATTTCTGGTAGAGCAGAACTTCAGCACTGCTTCTTCTTTCTCTCTCATCGTATTTTGTCTTTCTCAGTCTCAGTCTTACTAGATAAGTGCCCGTGTATCTGTTGTTTAAAGTCTAAGCAGCATAAACTGCTGTGGGAAATGATGGAAATGTGTGCTTCCACTTATCACAACTGATCGCTCTCAAGAGATCACGGCCGTGTCTCTCACTGTTACACTGGTAGCTGTTATATTAATGTACTGTAGCAGTGCAGTCAGAGCCGTTTGATTTGTTCCAGTAACGTTGAAGATATTGGAAATATTGGTAAATATTTTTCCCTAAAGATTATGCTCAAATGAAACACTACAAACAGTTAATTATCAATAGAATTATAAGGATCAGTATTGGCATGCGTTTTCTTTGGAGACAAAATCAGAGAAGTGAGACTGTTGTTTGGACATGTCCAGAGGAGAGGCGGGTGTTGAGAAGGATGTTGAGGATAGAGCTGCCAGGAAAGAGGAGAAGAGGAAGGACAAAGAGGAGGTTTATGGATCTGGTGAGAGAGGACGTGCAGACGGTAGGTGTGAAAGAGGAAGATGCAGAGGACAGGAAGAAATGGAGACGGATGATCTGCTGTTGCGATCCACAGCAGCTGAAAGAAGAGAAGGAGTATTTGTACCCACTGCAATTCAAACTTAAGTTCCAGTTCTGTCAGCTACTTTGGTTTCCTCCTATCACTAGAAGCTACCAGTTAGGAGCTGGAATAGACTGGAGTCTATCCCAGTGCTCACTGGGTGAAACCTGAACAGAAACACACTTATAAATCCTTATAAATCAAATAAAATTCAGTTAATTCACTTTTATTACACTTTTACCAGGCAGCCGGGTTCCTGCTGAGCATCTCGCTCACTCATTTTCATAGCCGCTTGTCCTTACTAGGGTCACAGGGGGTGCTATCCCAGCTCCCACAGGCTGAAAGGCAGGGAAACACACAAACTAACACACTCACACACACACTCACACTCATGGGCAATTTAGCATCTCCAATCCGCCTCATCTGCATGTCTTCGGACTGTGGTAGGAAACGGGACATCCCGTCGGAAACCTACACAGACATGGGAGGAACATGTACACTCCACACAGAAAAGACCCGACCTGCCCCACACGGGAATCAAACCTAGGACTTCGAAAATGTTCTACACTGCTATTAGCGACAGCAATGGTGCCTCAAGACCTTTTTTTGCTTTCGTTTATTCAATCTGTAGGTATAGACTGGACAAAGACAAGTTTCCTGGTTCAGTTTAAGGACAAATTCTACCCAGCAGACATTCCTGCTCATCTGAAAAGTGAGTTGCTGGCAAAGTGGGCACTAAAAATGAGCTGTGTGAAATTACTGTATATGCAAAGCCAGAAGGAAAGGCAGCTGATTAGAAGTAACCTAATTACAGTAGATTTAGTGGGAGCATTGTGAGATGTAATTGGCATCAGTATCGAGCTAATGCAGATTCAACACAGGAGAAAACAGCACTCCCCAGAATCCAATTTTGTGTATTCAAAGCTCTGATTAGAACATGGAGGCAAGCAGGTCATTAATGTTTCAAACAGTACTGACAAACAGAGACGCGCGACTGATTATGCGTCTAGCCAGAAGACACTATAGATATCGCAAGGTTTTAATGAAAAATGCATCATTATTTTAGAGGAAACCTGATTGAAAAGGACCTCTTGACATTAAGACAAACTTCCCTGGGAATAAGACGTTCATATGAACTGATTCATGAGAGCAGAAGAGATGTGACCAGGTTAGTTGTGAGAACCGCCATTATAACTTCATTTGTAGAAAGTCTTATGGAAAATGTGGATTTAGCTTCTAGAAATTCCTCATTGGAGATCAAGCTGCTCTTCCAGGTTCAAGCAACCAAATAAAGCCAAGTCTCTCTCCAGGTTCCAGAGTTTCTGACACATTTTTAAAATTTACAAACATTATCCTCACTCACAGAACTTTCACTGGTGTGGTGCCTCTCGCATCCCTGAGATGGACCTCTCAAGGGTCCATCCTGACTCCAGGCTTTTATTTACTGCTCTGCTTTGAACATTAGGTTATGAAAAGGTACAAATCTGCCCCCTTTCCATGGAAAAAAGAAACATTTAAAGTGAGGAACTGAAGCTCAAGGGCTGTTTGTAACTTGACAGAGAAAAAAGTACCTCCTGTGCAAAGTGAAAGTGACTATTTTCATTGTGAAACACAGAAGAGCAAACAGTGAAACACCTCCATATGCAAACTCTGCTTTAACCATACACACCATGTAGCATGGGGCAGCTATTTCAGCACCTGGGGAATAGTGATAGGGACGGTACCTTGCTCAAAGGTACCTTGGGGCAACCTACTGGTCTGGGGCTCAAACCTATGTCCTTCTGATCCTAGGGTCTGGTCCCTAACCACCTAAGCACTAGACCAGCACTGCACCAACCAGACCCTCTGCCCAACTTGAAGTACTGTCCACATATCCAGACCCCTTCTATGATCTAGTCACATCTTGCTCAACCTCATGTGTTGGTGTTAGGGTTGGGTGTCTGGATGTAGCTGTTTTAGCAGTGTTTTAGAGTGCAGTTTTAAAATGATCTGCACTGAATAAACCACGAGACCAGAGTATTGAGCAACAACACAGAACTAAACCAAAAGGAGAATGCAGGGAAGACAAGCATGGCTCTAAACCCAAACTAGGGACTTCTTAATGCTATTGCACAGCTCTAACATTAACAATAGAAGCAGCAACAGTAACCATAGGAACAACAACAGAGAACCAACAAACTCATGTGATCTATTATCCTCCTATCCAACCTCATATGAGCTACTGACCTTCTACCCAAAACCATGTGACCTACCAAGCTTCTAACCCAGCCTGAGTGATATATTCACCTTCTACTTGACCCATTAAGGTCTACTGATCTCCTACTCAACCTTAAATGTCCTACTCATCTCATGCCCAACTTCATGAGCTTTATTGACCTTCTACCTAAACTCATGGGACATACTGACCATATATCTAACATCAAATGCTCTATTGATCTCATACCCACCATGTGATCTACCTCCCTCCAACCAAACCTCATATGATGTACTAATCATATACCCATTGGAGGTTCTGCAGAACGTCTACCAACCTCATACGGTCAGTTCACCTCTCACTCTACCCAATATTGTCAAGATACCTCCAACCACATTTCTTGTGACTACTGATATTTTTCCCATGTTCATATGTTCCACGGACCTCCTGCTCAACCTAAAGTAATTTATAGACCTCCTACTTAACCTCATCATCTGAGCTCTTCCTCAGCCTGAATTTATAGACACCAACTAGTGAACTTGCTAGATCACTGGATTGAATGTGCATGTAATTTGTTGAACTCTCACCTCACATAATGTGCTGAAAGCCCACTCAACTGAACCCCTACATCTCCACACGTAATCTACTAACTAACACCATCACCTTTTTTTCTTCACGATGTTTTCTAACTACAGACCAGGAATGATTTGATCCACATAATTACACACTTGCCCAGACGACCCATTATATACGCATTCTGTGAGTTGTGTACTCTGAATACCATTAACTGATTATATGCTCCCATGATCCATCTTATCTCTTGCTTTCATTAACATAAGACACCTGCCTGGTGAATGATCTCATTGTTGTGGCCTGCATTAGGCGGCATCACATAAATCCCACATGTACCTAAGGTACTAGATATTAAAAGTCATTTTTATTCCGGTTTCTCTCTAGTCTCACTAGATTATACACACCCATTATGAGAGAAGATGAAATTTTTATCACTCTTTATTCTCCAGTCAATCATCCCAAGCCTTGGTTTTTTGGTCATCAACAAAAGAGTGCAAACAAAATAGATGTTTGGAGAGTATTTCAGCGACCTTGCCTGTTTATAGAGGCGGCAAACGTCCACACACTTAAGTCGAAATACAGACATTTATGGCATTTAGCAGACGCTCGTATCCAGAGCAACTTCCACGTCCTGATTACAGGGACAGTCCCCCCCCTGGAGACACTCAGGGTTAAGGGTCTTGCTCAGAGACCCAGTGGTGGTAGTGCTGGAGGTGGGATTCGAACCTGGGACCTCTTGATCCAGAAGTCTGTAGGCAAGTACCACCACTAGACCATGGCCACCCAGACACTGGTGTAAAAACAGTAACAGTATCGATACAAAATTTTAATTCACATAAAAGCTGCTAGCTCTAAAAGAATATATATAAGAATATAGAAGCAAGTAGGTCTGAAGGACATTTCTAATGGATTTTAATGTGCATATAATATATTTTTTGTGCATATCATTTCATCAAAGGCTGTTTAACCATTTTAACTCCAAATACAATAACAACTATCTACGTTACAGCAGGGGGAGGAGTCTTTTCATACAGCCCGATTTTTGGAATAATATTGTGTTTCATGCTCTGGATAGTCTCAGTTTTCAGGTCTGGTTTCAAAACCTACTTGCTGAGTCAAAACATGAAGATTAAGGGGTTTGTGACACAAAGAATTAAGGTAAACCGATGATAATGATGCCGTAGTCGGTGGTGCTGTCACCTCACAGCGAGAAGGTCCTGCGTTTGATTCCCAGACGGGACGGTCCAGTTCTTTTCTGTGTTGAGTGGACATGTTCTCCCCGTATCTGATTGTGTTTCCTCCAGGAGCTCCAGTTTTCTCCCACCATCTAAAGGCATGAACATCAGAAGGATTGTCCCCTAGGTGTGAGTGTGTATCTGTCCTGTGATGGACTGGTGACCTGTCCAGGGTGTTTCTTCACTTTTCTCCCTGTGAATAAGCTCCAGCACCACCCACAACCCTAAATTAGGACAAGTGGCTATGAAAATGAGTGAGTGATGTTATGCCAATATGGGGTCACTCAAGCTTTCAGTGGCAGTGCCTTTTCTACCTTTTCTAGAAAATGCCCCCCAATCACACATACACTCATTCGGACATTAACTTTATACCAGGGGGCTGGAAGGGTAAAGCCTGTTCAATGTCCCGTCCAATTGATACTGACATTTGACATTCACACCTATTTCACACATACATCTCCACTGAGTAATGGCCAGAAAAAATCAAGGTTAGAGTGACGTTTGAAAGGGCCATTGGATCCACCCAAGGTATCTTCCTCCAGCTTCAGTTAAATTATCACCCTTGGCTTGCACTCCAGGGGCCTGGACCTGGATTAAAGCTGCTGAGCTTTAAAGCGCCAAAGGAATAAATATGACCCGACTCGAGCTTCTTCTCCACCAGTGTTCCATTCTTTGCGATGGCCTGATAGTTGACAATGTGATATATCACCCATTTCCCCACTTTAATGACCGATCTACATCCAGTGATTAATGTGATATCTTACCATGCCACATCTGCAATTAATCTCGCATAGACACGCAATCAATTCTGCCAGGGCTCAGAATGTTTAGCAGCTGTAAAAGAGTAAAAATTACTGCCAAACAAACTGCAGCAAGTGCTGCAGATGCAGGCAGTGAATGTGAGGCTTAAGAATAATTGACATGAATGACTGTTCTTTCCCCAAGCACTGCAGTGAGACAGGGCTATTAAAGAAATAATACATGAGAGGATACGCGTACCATAATCTTTTTTCTGTCCCCTTTACTAGCTCGCCACATCATTAAAGCAGATTTAAAATGTTGCTGTGATGGCATGGAAATGCTGGAGTGATGTGAGACCCAGTGCCGTGCAAAAGTCTGGAGCCACTCCTCATTTCTTCAATAGTTGAGCACTTTCAAAGTTTTTGGCTCTCATTTTCAGTCCAGTCTGCACCAGTCCCATTTCCATGCCATCACAGCAACATTTTAAATCTTTTCATTTTGATGATGTCTTGCATCATATTCCTTCACATGCAATTTTTGAAGGAGAACCATTCTTGTCATTTTTGTCGCATTTACCCCACACACAAACACGTGCAGCAGGGGGTAGCTATTGAAAGTGCTCAGGGAGCGTTGACGGGGACGGTGCCTTACTCAAGGGTACCTCAGGGCAGCCTGCTGGTCTGGGATTCGAAGCCATGACCTTGTGATCCTGGGGCCTGGTCCATAAACACTAGGCCACCCCTGCCCCCATTATTTCCCTGCTTTAAACAGTAGGTTATAAAATTTTCATTTCTTTTCACCCCCTTTTCACATCAGGAACATTTAAAAAGAAATTTGAACCCAAAGGCCACTGCTGGCGCATCGGAAGATTGTGGGTTCGATTCCCTCACCAGTAGGTTGCCCTGAGGTACCCTTGAGCAAGGTATTGTCCCCATCACTGCTCCCCGGGCACTTTCAATAGCTACACACTGCTGCACGGTCTTTGTGTGCATGGGTTAAAAGCAGAGGTCCAATTTTGTTGTGGTTCACGTGTGCTGTGCCGTGACCTCGCAATGACAAGGGTTGTCACTTTCACTTTAAAATGTACCTTTACATTTTTTTTCAGACAGTGCAGCCGCCATGATTTTAAGGTATGTGTTGCAAATCTTTGGGTCTGTTTTCATTTCTCTCACACACTCACTTTTAACTACGGTGATACTGGCTTTGTGTCCAAGTCATGTATGTGCAACAGCAGTCTGATGGGAAACAGTTGAAAAACGGTCTGGTTTGTACGAAGCCGTTAATCAGCAAGTAAACAAGAGATCCACGAGATGCTGCTGTTTTCCTTTGCTTTGTGTTCTCTTAACTGTTTGATTAATGCTTCTTTCTCGCTCTTTAATTTGTACTTGGGTTTGTGAAGGGGGACTGTATACATGGAAATAATAATGCCTATTATTCATCATCGTATACATCTCATTGTGTGGGTGCAACCAGCACATTATTCGGTCCTTCTGTGACTGGTCAATTTGCATGTCAATCAAAAGGGAGCTACAGTTGAGGATGCTGCATCCTTCAGTGGAAATAGATTGCGCAACATTTCCACATTATTAAAGTGCTCCTGTTGTTCTCCTGCCTGTTCACTGTAGTTTTTACCCCCGCTGTAGTTCAGACATTTCCCCTTCCTTACTTTAAACATTGCTGTGTGCTGCTAACTGACAGGAGAGGCAAAACAGCCCGACATTCACTTGAAATCCACATCATGATCAACAGTTTCAGAACTGAGTGAGCGAAAACCCATGGGTGATGAAGTAACGCATGGATCTCCAGCAGAACTGTAGTCCTGCGTATGGATGAACTGGCGAGGGTCAGCGTGTCAGAGGGAGATACAAAGAGAAGAGAGCAAGAAATATATACATAGAAAGAAAGAGAGACAAAGACAAAGAGAGAGGGACAGAGACAGGGTGCACAAGAGAGCCATTCAGAATGTAGAGCTCTGCTCAGTAAGAGCTCACTTCAAACCAGCGTGTCTGAAATGGAGATAAATGTGTCTGCTGTCTCCAAATGAGAAAGGGCCTGGCAGCCATATGGCCAATAAGCAGCCAGAAGCTAATGAAGCAAAAGTAGCCATTGTTTAGCAGAGTTTAGTGAAGAATGCTTCACCCATTCCAACGCTGACTTCAAAAAAGGTGCTAAGACCCACCCCTCCCTCTCTATCGCTCTCTCCCACCCTCTTGCTCATCTTTCAGTAGCAGCTACACCTATTCATGCCATTCTTTTCATAAGAATGGAGACGAGGCCCGAAAAGGAGAAGGAGAGAAAGGTTATGAAGGGGGATTTGCTGGGAGCTAATGAGCCTACCAAGGGGAACATTAGTTATTTATTTCATGAGCTTGTTTGGTTGTGTTAAAGGAAGGGCAGACCAATTAGCTGCAAGGACTTGACATACCCAATGCCTGCGTCCTTGCGCATGGACAGAGAAAGCGAGAGCGAGAAGCAGGGAGAGAAAGAGAGCGAGTGAGAGGGGACAAAGGATGTCTGAAGTGCAAAATGACCTTCATTGAAGAAGGGAGTCGGCATAACACTGGACTGAGCATGTGCATGTTTTGTTCTCCACTTATGTCAATTTATATCAACTAGATATTAAACAAAGGATCTTCAAAAAAAATCAAGCATTTCTATTTGAATTTATTCACAAAAAAAAAAAAGAAAAAAAAAAAAAGCCTCACTGGCCACATCTTTATATTTTTATACCATGATTTATCCTCAATTGCAATTATCACGTGATGAGCACTGATTCAGTCTTTTGGTACCAACGCAAATTATTATTTTATTATTTTTTTAATAATAATAAAAAAAAATCTATTTTTAAATGTTTAAGGGTTGTCACCTCGCAATGACAAGGGTTGTCACTTTCTATTAAGGTTCTAAGTTTAGCTAAAAACACGAAGGTTTTGATTTAAAGCTGTAACACTTTTTATTTTGTATTTTAGTTGGGTATATACACACTACCGTTAGCTTCCTAGTGGGTGTGTGCCATACTACTGAAACTGCCTCCTAAAGAGATGCACACACACACTCCTGTGAGCTCTTCGAGTGCATTATTCAGTGGCAGGGTTTGGACTTGGAGTCAAGTAGAGGCTGTGTAGACCGGGGGCTTAGCCACGGACTAATCCATGCATATGCAACAGCGGTGCAGTTTATTCCCCAAGGACACAACACCCAGGCTCGGCATCGACCGGAGAAAAAGAGGGGATGATCTCTCTTTCTCTTCCCAGGAGAGGCAGATGCCACTTACTGCAATGGATCAACAGGGAGACATGTGCATTATTAATTGAAGCGGTATGGGCCAATTAGATAACAGAGGGTGTTTGCAATAATGTTTCAGCATTAAGTCTCAGAGCTGGCAGGTGTAAACACTCATTTTTATGGGATTATGACAGTTAATTAAACCGAACCTGGATAGCTGTATATCCCTTCAGTTAAAAGTAACCCTTTGCTTATGTCTAAAATATGACTGCTATTTGATGTCGAGCCATCTTTAATAACGGTCGCTAACGGTGATCCACCTCGAAAATGTTGATCCTTCTCCAAAGACAATCTCTAATCAACTCAGATCTCTACCATCCATCCATCTCTAATGATGATCAGTCACTAAAAATGATCAATGTCTAAAGATGAGATGTTGATCGGTCTCTAATGACTATCTATCGAGCTTCTCTGTATCTAAACAAGGATTTTTAATGATCTTTAACCCTAAAGGCGACCTGTGATTTTGATCCCCATTTGAAAGACAATTTCTTATGATCTGTTTCTAAAATCAGCCTTCAAAAAATAACCTCTAGAGTGGATCCATCTCCGACTCTCTCTTGATCCTCCGTCTCTAATGTCGATCTACCTGCGGATGTGAAAGTGAAAGTGACTATTGGTCCTTGTGAAAACAAGGCACAGCACACAGTGAACCACAACAAAATGTATCCTATTTCACCCACACACTCCGTTCAGCAGTGGGCAGCTATATCCATCGCCTGTGGAGCAGTGATGGGGACGGTATCCTGCACAAGGGTTCCTTAGGACAACCTACTGGTCTGGGATTATACATTGTTCTGATTCTGGGGCCCAGTCCTGAACACTAGGCCATGACTGCCGTATGATGATCTCTAATGTTGATTAATCTCAGATGATCTTTTTGATTCATCCATCTCTAAAGTGAAAGTGAAAGTGACAACCCCCATCATTGCGAGGTCACAGCACAGCAGACAGTG
>CM029387.1:5353828-5368828 GCA_017165825.1 Hepsetus odoe
CGGTCCTGGTATTTTACTTTACCAGCCACCACCTTCCTAAACCCTCTTGCAGATCAAGTTCACTCGTTCATGGCAACAGCGTTCTCTAGTGGAAGCGGCGTATCTCAGCCGGATAATCTGCAATCCAATTTTTTGAGAGTGGTTTGAAGATGAAAATTGATTTCAATCCAGTGGAGCATCCATGGGATGTGCTGGACAAGCTATTCCAATCCATGGAGTCCATACCTTGAAGTTGGTGGCGAACGGAACCTGGGGCATCGGTGGCCTAGTGGTTAGGGAGTTGGCTACAGGGTCAGAAGATGGTGGGTTCAAATCCCTTACTAGTAGGTACCCTTGAGCAAGGTACTGTCCCCGCCACTGCTCCCCAGTGCTTTTGCATGGGTTAAATGCAGAGGTCCAATTTTGTTGTGGTTCACTGTGCTGTGACCTCGCAATGACAAGAATAGTCACTTTCACTTAAAAGGGAGGTGGTTTTAATCTTTAGGCTGATTGGTGCATGTGTTAAACTAAAGTGTACCTCATGTTCACACACACACACGCACACACACAAGAGTGTGTGAGGCTGAGAGGAAGTGAGAGATGGAGTGTATTAGAATATAATCTTGGAGATTTTCTGAGTGTTCCAGCTCCAGGGGATCACACACTGCAAACTCCACTGCATTCATTTAGATTCGATCAAATCTGTGAGGAAAAGGCAGCGTGTCGTGCATTTTTAAGCTGTCAGCTTTGCTCATGATACAAATGTAATCCTGTATGTGTGTGTTCGTTTCCGAAAATTACAGGAAAAAATATGCAGAGAAAAAAAAAAAGAAAACAAGGAATCCAAGGCAAATCTGTGTTTTTCAAAAATGCTCAATTCGCAAGATCAAGTAACACAAACAGGCTTTGTTTCTTCTGAAATCAAGGGTTTAACCAGAGAGCCTGTCGCCCATTGCAACCTCCGTTATCCTGGGAAGGCTAAATATCGAACTTGATGTGAGGGTTTGATTGTATTCAGCCATGAGAGCAGTTAGTGATGGATCATCAGCCCCAAATCAGAACGCTCACCCAGTTCATCCCAAAAGCTTTAGGTGGAGCTCCAGAGAGTCGCACTGGTGACTTCATACCTCTCCGGTCAACTCTTATCATTGGGCAAGGTGCGCTTAGGCTCCTGCATGGCTGCCCCTGAGGAAGTCCATCTCCTGGAGGTTATTTTCCACATTGTCCTTCACAAAGGAACAACATAAAGGTTCTACATGAACTTAAATTGTGTCTACATTCTTTTGGACATATAAAGGTATACATATTACAGAACAAATGGTTACATTTATGACTTTCTGTCTATGAACGTGAAATATAATGTGTGTGTGTGTGTGTGTGTGTGTGTGTGTGTGTGTGTGTGTGTGTGTGTGTGTGTGTGTGTGTGTGTATGTGTGTGTGTGTGTGTGTGTCTAGATCATGTCCTGACACAATGCTGGAACAATCAACTGCATTCATGTATTGGAAATAACAAAGGCTATACAAACACACAACCATACACACACACACACACACACACACACACACACACACACACACACTTAATGCCAGGCAGCCGTATCGCTCCTCTACAGGGCGTTCTCATATAACCTCTGTTTTCCTGGCAATATTTCTGCATGTGTACATTATCACTACCATCGTGCTCTCTCTCTCACACACACACACTCGTATACACACATACACACATTTCATTTCCAGGGCTTAGCTGGGCCTTATCTCACCAAAAAGTGCAGCAGCCGTACCATAGATCAGTTTTGTGCATGTGTTCATTTCTGTGTCTATATGTGTGTGTGTGTGTGTGTGTACTTCCTGTTCAGTAGTGCATAAGGCAAATGCCAGATTAAATATATTGTATTTGTTTCCGTTTATTGCGGATATGATTTTTTAATCAATATATTTTTACATGACATCAGAGAACAAGGCGTGCATATAAGTAAGAATATACAGCAACAACGTAAACAGGTGAAGTGAGCGTTGATCGTCTCGGTACAATATCATCTGTCTGGGGGGGGTCTGACAGCAAGTGAACAGCCAGTTCTTGGGAAAACTGTTCAAGAATGTTTGGAAGATCAAGGTGTTCAGAGCATTAATTTGGCCTTCAGATTCCCAGATCTCAGTCTGAACGAGCATCTGTGGGTTGAGCTGGACAGACCCGTCCAGTTCATGAAGACACGGAATCATAGGACATTAAAGATCTGCTAGTTTCTTGATGCAGGTCACAAAACAAACCTGAGAGCTGTTCTGGCATCACAAGAGGGTGCTACACATTATTTGGCAGGTGGTCTGAAAATGAGCCAATCAGAGCCACCCTTACTATCACTGACACAGATGGTACCAGTAGGAGGTGCAGCTGGACATTGTTGGCTTAAACAATTAAACCCAAATGGAAATCTAGGGGGCTTTTAACTGCATGTAACAAGTCAAGGTGCACTGGAGACAGTCTTGGGCTAGTATAAATCAGCCCAGTCTTAACCAGGTCTCATTTTTCTTCTGACTTGTTGGTGCTGCTGGTCCACAGGAGTCAAAAACAATCGGCATCTACTCCTTCATTATCAGATTAACAGAATCATATACTTAATATTATAAAATCCTATATTGCCTTTACGCTAATCTCCGGAGGAGGATGTTGAAGATGGAGCTGCCAGGAAAGAGGCCAGGGAGATCAAAGAGGAGGTGTATGGATGTGGTGAGAGAGGACATGCAGGCAGCTGAAGAAGAAGAAGAAGAAGAAGAAGAAGAAGAAGAAGAAGAAGAAGAAGAAGAAGAAGAAGAAGAAGAAGATAATATTGTCTTTATGCTTAGTTTTTTATGGGAGGGATCAGCCCTGCTGGAATATTATTTTCAGCCTCTTTTGAGTACAAACTTGTAGGGCTATTAATCTGATTGTGTGTGTGTGTGTGTGTGTGTTGTGCAAGAAAAAAATAATTATTAACTTTATTCTTGTGACCAAAACGCAGATACAAGGTTTAGAATTCACACCACATACAATTTCACAATGCAATGCAGAATTACCATAAAATGCAAAAATAACAGTTTCCAATCCATGACATTGGCCATTTCCATAGCGACCATGCATAAATTAAGCATGCAAAAATGAGACACTTTATATTTACGTTTTTACGTTACATTTTCCATTTATGATAATGGATGATCCATAAAATGCCTTTTATCGAAATGGACGTGCCTTATAGAACATGGCACAGGACACGGCCGTTCAGTAAAGGAAAATGTGCACAAGTGGCTTGCTGGCTGTGCACACTTTATATGTGTCACGTGTCAGTCATTGTAGATGTATGGGTGAACCCGTGACTGGGGTGTCTTTCACGTGTGGGTGTTTTTATGTATATGCTGGATAATAAAGAGGAGATGCTGATTTCTGGCTACGTCATTAAAAATGTCATTGTGGATTTCCAGTCTTTCACTGGCCACTAAGAACAGAAGAAAGCCTGACGCTGGCATGAAGGAGATGAAATGCAATGCTTTTGCTTAAAATTAGGCATCCCTGAAGGACGGACGCTTGTTTTCCTACAGTTTCCTGCAGTTTAGGGCTGAAAGAGACTTAAATCCGATGCACCCAACAGATCAGTAAATCAGCTGAGCACAGGTGATGTTCATGAGGTGTAAAAAAGCCTGATTTGTTCTAGTTTAAAATTAAAAACGGATGAAATGTCCATTTCAGGATTACTGTCATCTCCCAAGTGTGTGTCTGATGTCATGTCCAGCCACTTGCCAGGAGCTTAGAGCCCGCTCTCAGATCCACCACGCCCACTGTTCCAACCGTGCGAGAAGTGGCCAAAGGTGCCCACACTGGCTCCAGCTGCACTAATGCCAAACCAAATTAAAGAATGGCAGGATTTTCCACCCTCCACCACCCACTTCACTCCCCACTGCCTCAGGCCTCTTTCTGAGCCCCAGTTTTTCTAATTCCCAGTGTGAGAACGAGAGAGAAATGGAGGCATTGATGTGTTAAGCGTGTATATGTTTGTTTTTTTTTTTTTTAATCATCGTGAGCCTCTTGCAGCAAGTAGAAAAGAATTAAAAACACAGAAGACACTCTTCCTCCCACCCTTGACTCTCCCCCTAATCTCATTCCAGAGGATAGAAACACCCTGCCCCACCAACAGGCACACATAAAGACTCGCTCCCCCAAACTTCCTCCTCTTCAGACGAAGAAAGAAGTGAAAGGAGCCTCCTGTTCACATGGGCACTCTGCACACAAACCTAAAAGACTCAGGCAGAGATTTTGAGACGGGAAGAAAGGAAAAGAATCAGTTTTTCACTTTCTGAAGGCCTATTAGCCACCAAATTTGCTCCAACGTGGCTCCATGCTTCAGTCAGCCAGCATGAAGATACTCTTTTCTATTAGACCATGGAAGGTAAACGAATATTTCAGCCTTTCAGCAGCAATATTCGTCCGACTGCAAAAACACCATTATCATTTAGCTTTTACACTAGCACTCCACAGTCCTCCTGCTTCCCCTTGCACACACACACATCCACACACACGCAGCACGTAGCTAATGTTCCTGAATGACACCGAGACGTGAAGAGGGAAAAGGCTTGATAAGTAAATGGTCCCATTTTCTTATCAGACAGCTATGCTTCCCTATTCGTCGTGGGAATCAATTACTTCTGGAAGAGGACGCTATATTTGCACAGAAGGACAAACACGCTGTGATCTTTCCGCTGGGAACGTGCACCCAAAGCTGTTTCCTCTCCCCGAAACACATATCACGGCCACGGCTGCGCAACTATTCATGTAGCCGTGAGTCTCAAGGCCTGGCTTTTCATTAAAACGGCTCCCAACCGTTAACCATAACACGCGGACATCTTTAATTTAAGGAAGCGCTGAAGCAAGCCAAATCTTTAATTTCACTTTTGACGATGCCCCTAGTGTTATAGTGAATTGCACATACACACACACGGACACACACGGCTGAATCCACAGGGACAAAGGAGGCCTCACGTCTCCTGCTCTTCCCTAAGCTAGCCCTTTCCAGCCTCCGGTGCAGCTCCTACCAAATTAAGGCTCCACAGAGACGGCGAGTGAGGCAGAGAGAGAGAAATCGCTTACATTTGTATAAATTATCTCAGACAAAGAGAGAGGCAAGGTCATAGAGTGGTTAGCGTTTTTACAGGGAGAGGGGAAATAGCTGTAGCTATCTGGAGCATGTGCAATGTGTATGTGTGTGTGAGCGTGTGTGTGTGTGTGTGTGTGTGTGTGTGTGTGTTATGGAAATCTAGGCTCGCGTACGGACAGAGTGATGAGAAAAGTGCTAGAACTGTCAAGGACTCCTGACAGCACTGTCATTCGTAGCACAGTTAGTGAGCCTACTCAGCGGCTTCACATTTCAATAATACATGAAGGGTATATAAAGCACATCCACTATCTGGAGTTACATACCCAGATCCCAAAGCTCTTTAAACCTTTTCTTTGCTTATGCTTGACTGCAAATAGCTTATGTATAGATATATGTGTGCAAGAGGACAACAGGATGGTTGGTCAAGCTGCACAAATGGGGTTCAGGCTAAAGGGCGTTGATCTTTATGGTGTCGTGCCCTGTCCTGTTCAGTTTTTTGGCACTGTTTCATCAGCTCTTCATGTGTCCTTATGTTTCTATGTCCTCTTGTGGGTCATGGTTTATGCCTCATCTTAGTCCTTCCCTGCTCAGCTGTGACTCATTCTTGTTTTCACATCTTCCCTGTTGTTCCTAGTGTTGTCTTGTGGACATAAGGTGCAAGTGACTATTCTTGTCATTGCGAGGTCACAGCACAGCACACAGTGAACCACAACGAAATTGGACCTCATCATTTAACCCATGCAAACACCGTGCAGCAGGGGGCAGCTATGAAAGCGCCTGGCGAGCAGTGACGGGGACGGTACCTTGCTCAAGGGTTCATATATTTATTCTCTTTCCTGATGGTCACCATGCCAGATTAGATCATCACAGTGCCTGCATTTCTTGACCGAGAGACAAGCAACACTGCAAGTATGAACCCAACCAATCATCACTCATGACCTTGTGCAAGTTCTTATGTCTTCAGGGGGGTGAGGTCAAGAAGCTGTCAATCAGGGCTACAGAAGTGATGTATGTGATGCTGCTGATCTTGTCCTCCAGAAAGAAAAAAGCAGCTCCGGACCAATTCCCTGGCTGGCGGTATGGACTATATTTCAACAAGACATTGACTGTGTTCACATGTCAAGAACATTATGTCGCTGTATGTAAACAGAAGGTCGCATGAAGACCTTCTGCTATTTCCTGACATTTTTTTCCTGCTATTTTTTTTATTGCGTCGCGATGCTCCCATGAGGAGACATCAAACAGGAAGTTGTGTTGCTTTATGCAACAAAAGCTGTCCTTCTCATCGCTTCCTTCTCATCGCTATATTTATGTGTGGACCAAAGAACAATCTCATTCTATAGGCCAATGTCAAGGACATGTCACAGGAGATGTCAAACAGGGCAAGGGTGTACAAAAAAGATGGACATGCTTCTCTTGAAGGTGTCCCGGGGCATCAGCAGACACAACAATGCTGAGATTAAGAGGTAAAGGCTGCCGTTCGCTGTTTCGATGTTTATATTCATATTCTCATTCAGGTTTGCCTGCAACAGCAAAATCGTCTCAAAATTGGCCTAAAATTTTGTAGTCCGATCCTGACATATCCTGTTTACGCTTTCATTTTTTAGTGATGTTGGATTTTCTGAACAAAAAACTCACATTTTTATAAGCTACGTTCTGAGAAAACATAGCTGTAGCTCATAAATGGGGATTTGACTCACACTGGGTTTGGAATCGAGGGTCTTCTCTGTGGATGTTCTCCCTGAGTCTGCAAGAGTTCCCTCTGGGTGCTTTGGTGTCCTCCCGAAGTCCAAAGACATGCAAGTCCAGATATGAAACGCTAAATAGCTCTAGATGTGCCTGTATGTGAGTGTATTTGTCTGTGTGGCTACCCGTTGATGGACTAGTATCCACCCCAGGTGATTCTCAACCTTTCTCCTCTGGGAGCAACCCTGGTCAAGACCCGTGGCTCAGAGATGGATGGAAAGATAAGATCCTACAAGCCAATTAGTTATTACTGATGAAATACAGACATATAATCTCCATCAAAACAAACAAAAAGCTATTTCATATCCAAAAATCCAGCAGATTTAATAAAAAAAAAAGAAAAGAAAAATGACTGACTCTGGAAATTAACTCCTAAAATGTGCATCTGTTTTGTTAAAAATACAAAAAACAAATCCTAAGCCTTTCTTTTCTTCTCTTTCTCCTCCTCTGTGCTCGAGTGTATTGATGGTGTGCAGTGTGGCCAAGATGTTAGTAGCAGATTCTTTAGGTCCTATGAAATGTGAGGTGAGTCTTCCAAGAATTAGAGCAGTTTGTGCAACACGCCCAATAAATGCCGTCAACATCTTGGACCCTTGGACATCTGAGGTGCACAAAAACACATTTTAGAATCATAGTGTAAATCAATTCTTTTCATTTTTTAAACAGTAGCCAGTATGTAGGTGTGATCATATTTCCTAAGAATGATATGGGCGGAGCTTAGCATGTTCATATGGCTCCAGAACTGATGTTCATGTATTTGCAGCAAGATGCAGAGAATGGCCTCATGGGTAAGTGTAGCTCAGAGGGGCACAAAGTCTAAACCACACACAGTGCGAATCTGCAGTTGCGTCTCAGGCTAATGTTGTCTCTTTCCACCGTTAGATCATCAACCTCCAATTGCAGTCAACAGTGGACTATTTTACTTTAACTGTAACTTATATTTACTGGAAACTACCATTATACAGGGATCTACTCTAGTTCCGTCTTTCTTTTCTTTTATTTCCGGTGTTGACCAGAGGAGGATGGGTTCCCCTTTTGGGTCTTGGTCTCTCCCAAGGTTTCTTCCACATGTTTGGGGAGTTCTGCCTCTGTCACCCTCGGCTTACCCAACTAGGGCTCGGACCCGGGTTCTGTAAAGCTGCTTTGTGACAACAACAGTTGTAAAAAGTGCTATACAAATAAAATAACTTGACTTGAGTCTTGAAGAGCTGTTTAGGGGCAGGGCTCAGGGGAGTTAAGAGTTCTTGCGGGATCTTGTGAGGAAGAGCAACGTTTTCGCAACGAGAGATATGAGGCGAGATAGTGTGCTAAATATCCCCGTCAGTACTAATAAAGTGCCAAAATGGTCATTAGTATGGGAGTAATGGGAGTGTAACTAAGCCCAGGGAGTAATTTCAGCTGTGGATGACATTTACAGGTGCTGATTTCAGGAGATATTAAGAGCGTGTACAACGATGACTTTTTCAGTGTTAGAGTGACTGAGACTGTTGTAAAATGTGTTTAATTAATCAAATGGGTTTGTTAGGGAAAAGATGTACTCATTGGTTGAAAGTGACTTTAGTAATGTTTTTGGAAGGACTTTCTGTTTTTCTTTTCTATTTAGGAAAAGCCACTGTCGTCTATATGCACTGAAAGTGAAAAGCTGAATCGGTGGACCACGAAGACGTATATGAGAAGTTAAGAGTGCTTTTATTTTATTATAATTAGTCATTCTTAATTCCCAAAACGAACTGGCCAATGCTGTGCTCCATCGAGAGCAGAAGGGAAGTAAATGACGTACACAAATAGTGTGCTGTGCCCGGTTCCGTTCTTTTTGATGGGTTTGGATTGTCACCACAGCGTGAAGTCGTCAAAACAGAACGTGTTTCAAAATTCTTCAGCTGATGCCTGATGCTTTAGTTATTTCTGGCTGGGCAAACATGGATGGATAGATGAGTGGGAAGTTGGATGGATGGATGGATGGATGGATGGATGGATGGATGAATGGATGTAAGGTAGGACAACTGGATGGATGGATGGATGGATGGATGGATGGTTGGATGGATGGATGGATGGATGGAAGGAAGGATGGCTGGATGGATGGATGGATGGACTGATGGACAGAGGGTAAGACAGTGGGAGAGACGGATCGAGGTGTGGATGTATGGATGGATGGATGAATAGATGGATGGATGAATGGATGGATGGATTGATGGATGGATGGATGGATGGATGGATGGATGGATGGTTGGATGGACAGATGGACAGAGGGTAGGACAGTAGGACAGACGGATCGAGGTGTGGATGCATGGATGGATGGATGGATGGATGAATGGACGGATTCATGGATGGATGGACAGATGGACAGAGGGTAGGACAGTGGGACAGACAGATTGAGGTGTGGATTGCATGGAAGGATGGATGGATGAATGGATGAATGGATGGATGAATATGGATGGATGGATGGATGGATGGATGGATATGGATGGATGGATGGATGGATGGATGGATGGAGCGGATGGGCAGAAGGGTGAGACAGTCGGTTAGACAGATTGATTAATGGATGCATGGAGATGGATGGATGAATGGATGGATGGATGAATGGATGGATGTGGTGGATGGATGGATGGATGGATGGATGGATGGATGGATGACGGATGGACAGAGGGTAGGACAGTGGGACAGACAGATTGAGGTGTGGATGCATGGATGGATGGATGGATGTTTTTCAGCTCAACGACCACATGATTTGTAAGTGTATAATGTACTTCTCCAGTTTCAGGTAGAAGAGTCTACTAAGTACAAGATGTGTTACTCAATCAAACTGAAGGACTCAATCAAACTGATTGATCTCACCGGATTCCACTGTCAAGATCATTCATCCATTCAATTACCAACCATCAGTCGTAATGTCTGTGGTGCAGACATGTGTTGTGTATGATTACAGCCATTTCCTAAACAATAAACACAACATCTGCTGTATCCATAACAGCACGGTCTAGTGGATGAAATCTGTTCTCGTTCTCTTTCACTTTATTAACCTATTCTATTAGGGGTGCCAAGTTTGCACCAATCCTTTGGCTAGAATGCTTCACAAACACAACTTTAGCATTTGGACGGCTTGTCCCTGCTCTGCTCGGCTGAAGCAGCGGCATATGGGGAACCTGCTATCGCTCCTGCTCAATTGCACAGGGGATTCAGTGCAGCCATAACAGACAGCCTGTGGCTTTTATGCCTTCATTACAGAGCTTGCATTCAGCATTTCTAATGTGAACTCGGACTCTCTGTTGTATCTCCGCCTACTTTTTTTATCTGTCACCTTTACTATATTTATCTACAATCAGCCATAACATTAAAACCATCTGCCTAGTTTTCCCTCGTCCTGCCAAAATAGCTGTAATCCATCATGGCATGGACACCACAAGACCACAAGATTCTTTTAAGGTCTTTAAGTTGCAGCCCACTGGTGCTTGATTGGTTATCTGCTCTCAAACCATTCCAGAACATTTTTTTCTAGTGAAATGAATGTGACTATTTGACTATATGTGCAACACAGTGCAAGCTCTGCTTTTCACCCATACACACCGTGCAGCAGGGGGCAGCTATATCCAGCAACCGGGGAGCGGTGATGGGAACGGTACCTTACATAAGGGGGCCTCAGGGGAATCTGCACTGAGAGGGTGCATTATCCTGGTAAGAGTGGCCAAAGGCAATTCAAGAATCCCATTGCCAAGGAGGGGTACACATGGACGGCAACAAAGTTTAGGGAGGTGCACCTCAAAGTAACATCCACATAAATACCAGAACTCAAGGTTTCCCAGCAGTTCTTTGCCCAGAACATCAAACTGTTAGTCTTTTTTCCAGGTAAGCAACATAACCAGTTGTGCACCTTCTTCCATTGGTCCAGTTCTGATGGCAACATGCTCAGTGCAGACCCTTTTTATAGTATATATGGGGACATCTCGGACACTTTGATCAGTCTATTGCTGTGCAACCCCTACATACAGCAAGCTTTCGTTATACCTTTCCAATTACTGGCTAACCATGATTCAATATTTCTTGTGGGGTCAAACCAGATGGTCTAGCCCATCCCTGCCACATGCACCATTGAGCCTTGGGCACCCATTACAGAGACAGTCTGCCTGGAGTAACCTGGGGTTAAGGGTTTAGCTGAGGAGCTCAGTGGTGGCAGTGCTGGAGGTGATATTAGAACCTGCAACTTCTTCTTCCACCTAGACCACCGACACCTACCAGTGATGCTGATCATGTTGGTGATGTTATACCCAGTTGTCTTGCCATCTCAAGCGGCTTAGATCCTAACACTTGCTATCTTTTCAGCACACTGACTCTTCACTTGCTTCCTAATATCTCTTTACAAGCTGCCATTGTAATGAGATCAACACATTTTTCATGCCACCTGTCGTTGGTTTTAATAATGCGGCTGACTGGCATGTGTGTAGAATTATATCCACGTTTTTAACCAGTTGGTAGAATCTTTAAACTGGTAAAATGATACTGACCAAAAAATCTTCATTCTGGCTGGCCAGTCTAGTGCCAGTGTGACATTGCATCTAATCATTGTAGCAAATGTCCTCCCAATGTCCTTCTTTCCTTTATTATTCTATCGGTCTCTCTCCTTTTCTTCCATTCACCCCACCACCTTTTCCTTAGACTTGGTTCTTGTAAAAGTCTAGAGCATCTGGGAGCTTTCAGCTTTTGTACCGCTGCACCAGCGAATGGGCTCTGAATGGCAGGGGAGGGAATGCGACTTCAGACTGGAGCGCCATTTTGAGTGCATGAAGTGGCTCAAGACACGCATACACAAAGGCTTGGGTGGCGAATTTTCAAAGGAGACGCATTGAAGACCATTCAGACACCCACGCCGCCTATAGCCAGCGCACACATGAATATAGCTAATACAGAGATTAGTGCTTTTAAACCCACCATTGCTGGGCAGTCAAAACAAAATCACTGTTTTCCATTCTCAGTGCTAAACAGAATAAAAGGATGGCCTTGATTGGCTTCAAACGCTCCAACAAACACATTTAGACAAAACATTAATTCACGGACGCTGTTTGTAAGTATGACAAATACGTATTTAAATGTAATTGTGCTTCAAAATGCTGCCTATAAGTGATAGCATGCTGTGCTTCCTTCTTGAAAAAATCAAATTCCCATTTTTATAAGCACTGGTTTGTAAACATCCCCCTCTATGAGGCTGAACCCAGCCATCCATTTCGGTCTGGACTGCTTTTTGAATGAGATGCAATCCAGAGCAGCCAATTGGAACTGAGATCATTTAAATGCATCATTTTTGGACGGCAGTTCTAAGGAATCAAGACATATTATGACTATTTTTGCAAGATGCGACCAAACCCCTCGGGGAAGGAAGACAAGAAAAATGTAGTCTATGTGTCTTTTTAGCGGCTCATAAAACATTTATAACCAAGACATAACTTCCTCCAGGAAAAGTACAGTCTCCCATGAAAACTACTGTGCAAAGAAGTCGTCAGTCCCCGTGTCTTTCTGTAGAATCTTGATACTGAAAAACATGAACGCATGCAGCTTTTAAAAGGTTTGCATGAATTATAATTGAGCTAATATGGATCATTAGGATCTACAAAAAAGACATTGCTTTAAAAATGAAAGGATTACACGGGAGTGGTGAGACGTTAAGGACACTGTGCTAAGTCTTTAACTTTACAACCTTAAATTGCACCAAAAAAACTACAAATGCCACCTTTTAACTAAGACAGAGGAGCTGGATATATGATATATATGAAGAGCATCGAATATTGATCATTGGAGATATGCTAATTTTGCAGGGTCATCTGTACATTAGTAATATAGTTTATCTGTCATTGTCCTTTTGGCACCTTTTTATAGGGTTGTCAACGTTTGAAAGCAAATTAGATGATATCTTAACATCCTTCTCCATTATACTCCTACATGCTCCTCGTCTCTGCACATGCCCGAACCAACACAGTCTCGCTTCTCTGACCATGTCTCCAAACTGTCCAACCCTGAGATGTCCCTCTGTCCCTGATCCTGAACATCATTTACATTTACATTTACGGCATTTAGCAGACGCTCTTATCCAGAGCGACTTCCATGTCCTGGAGACACTCAGGGTTAAGGGTCTTGCTCAGGGACCCAGTGGTGATAGTGCTGGAGGTGGGATTCGAACCTGGGACCTCTTGAGCCTTTGGTCCATAGGCAAGTACCCACCACTAGACCACCACCCTACATCATCATCGTTCCCAACCTTAACTCTGCCACCTCCGAATGAACCGCCTGCCTTTTCTGCCACCGTCTTCAAACCGTATAACAAAGCTGGTCTCACTATCGCCCTGTAAACCTTCCCCTTTCCTCTTGCTGTCTTTCACAGATAACTGCTTATCCAAGCTTGTTAATGTGTAATACATTTAAATGGTAAATGTAACTGGGAGAATACCGACGATATGAATCAAATGGTATACGATTGTAGTCAATGCCCTTCACAGGTTGAATTGGGCTCTGTGGACTTTTATAAAAAAACTCTCATCGAATACAGAGGGATCATATAACACGTCTCAGCTCACTTTATTTAAAGGGAAAAAGCCTAAAATGTCAGGGAAGTGTTGCCAGGGGCCACCACACATATTGTGTAAGAAGAAAAAGAGCCCATTTCCTCAGGGCTGCATAAAACATTTATAATGCATACATAACTTGCTCCTAAGTTATATATAGACATTAATGAATTCTTACATACACTATGCATGTCTTATTGTAATATTGCCCATGGCTGTTGTCATAAGCATTCATATATGTCTCTACGGGACTTAGAAAGCTACATACGTCCTATGAAAGTTTTACGATGTGCTGAAGGAGCCTTGAAGAACTGGCAAAAAAGTATTTATCATTCTTCACAAAGCTCAGAGTGCAAGGAACGAAGATGTGTAAGTAGTAGGGATTGGATTGTATTGGGAGTGGTGGTCAGCCATGCCTGACAGAGGCCTGTTTGACCGCTCCACAGTGTCAAGGGGCCTCCCAGAGCATCTATCATGTGACAGCACACAGCCAAAGCTGGAGAAAGATTGATGCTCTCTCCCATGGGACGTATAAATCTCCCCGAACGTTGGAGAAATATCGAAATTACAGACAAATTACAACAAACTCCACGCAATCCATCTCAACGAATCAGCCCGGGTTTAAGTGTGCGTGTGTTTGCTCCATAGATCTTCTTCTTCTTCTTCTTTTTCTTTCGGCTGCTCCCGTTTAGGGGTCGCCACAGCAGATCATCCGTTTCATTTTCTTCCTGTCCTCTGCATCTTCCTCCTTCAAACCAATCGCCTGCATGTCCTCTCTCACCACGTCCATAAAGCTCCTCTTTGGCCTTCCTCATTTCTTATTTCCTGGCAGCTCCATGTTCCACAGATGTGGTTTTTAATTGAAGGCGTTGGTGTATATGCATTAAAGCACTCACTCAGTCACTCTTTTTCATAACTGCTTACTGCAGGGGGTTCTGGAGTCTATCCTGATGTTCATGTCTTTGGACGGTGGGAGGAAACCAGAGCTCCAGGAGGAGACACATACAGACACAAGAAGAAGATGTCCACTCCACAGAGAATGGACCGGTTTTGCATGTAAAGTTGTTTTAAAAGATGTGGGTTCAGGAACTTTCAGAGTTGAATATTATCAAAAGGAAAAATGTTTTTTTAAGCAATAACCTAAAATGTTAAGCCTGTTTTAATTACACAGAATCAATATATAGGTTCATTAACAGAATGGATTGTGATTCAATGATTGTTTACAATCTGGTTTTTTTTTTGTTTTTTTTTTGTTTTTTTTTATCCCAACATAATATGAAAAGGTCATCCTCCTTGTGAAATTCTGTTTTATTTTTCCTTGTTTTCTTTGTTTTTTTTTTAATTTATTATTAATTTTTTTATTTATTTTCAGTTTGGTTGCTATGCTAACAGCAGGAGTGCTTTTACCAATGCTTTTTGCTGAGTGCTTGCACTTAAGGGCTGTGTGGATATGATAATTAATCATTGTGTGTGCGTGGGGGTGTATTTCATTGCCACTTGATGTGAAATTTATCAGCAGATGACCCAATTTAAACCTAAGTTGGTGCTTCAAACAACATACGCCTCACTAAAGACTAATGCTGGTTTACTCTGAGTATTATAAATAC
>CM029387.1:5373828-5429232 GCA_017165825.1 Hepsetus odoe
TTTTGCAATTAGAAGCATTTTTCTCTCCAGCAATTCAATTAAAATGATGCTTTCACACAGCCACACACAGCTACTCGTGACGCAGACACTGCGTGCATTTAAAGTCGGGCTTAAGAGGATGAGTGCAGGGAGACAGGCATTGTGTACGTCACTAATTCACATCCTGCATGGTGATCTTTCAAAGTCTCTTTTATCAGATGATTCCTGCTGAAGAAACTGGGTTTAAATGCCACACACTACATTTCGAGGCATAGTGGCCTAATCCCCCATTAATGAACGATTTTAATTTAAAGATTAATGAAGATGCAATCTTAAACCTCTTTTAACTCTCTTTGGTTATGTGCCTTGGAAAGCTTAATATATATATATATATATATATATATATATATACACACACATATATATTATATATATATTAAACAGTGCCAGAATAAATCATCATCATCACCAAGGAAATGGAAACAGAAAATGAGGCTGTTATTATTTGCCTCTTCACCTGAATGCGTTTTTGTTAAAATTGCTTCTTACATTTTTGTCCGCATACACACACACACACACACACACACACACACACACACACAGACACACACACACACACACACCTACACACACACACACACCACACACAGCCCATTGTGATCCTCCAAGGCTGAACTGCGTGATGTAGCGAGGAGGTGGATCGGTTAGGGTTTTAATAAACACAGCAAGACTCGGCAGAAAATTAATTCTGAGTGCCCGCAGCTCAACCTGGATAAAAGTGGACAGACTGCGTTTTGTGTGTGTGTGCGTGTGCGTGCTCCTTTTTCTGTGTTTCAGTACCTTTCTCTCTAAGGGACCAGAATCCTTTGAAAATCAATGGCGCCGTCTTCCCCCTCTAGCGAGTGTGGTGGGTTTCCATCCAGAAGCTGCATTTTACCTGACTTGACAATCTGCTGCTGATCGTGACAGCGGCCGCTCTAATGGATCTCTGACGTGACCTGAAAAACACAGAGGGGGGCAATTACATCAAATCACATAAAGAGTCAGACTACAAGCCTTGTATTCGATGAAGGAACTCCAGTTTAATTTGTCAAGAAAACCTTCGATGAAAGAGAGCCTCAGGTTCCAGCGTTTCTTGGTTCAGACATGTTTATGAAGAGTCATTTTATAATGTTTGATCAATTTTATTTCTAATTTAGTCACCATCCATTCTCACTGACCAGGTAGGAACCCTTCACCATGGAAATAGGTGTGAGGAAGGAATGCAAGTGCATGATTTCTTTAACTCACATGACGACCACTGTATCTTTAGCATTGTTAGATAGTTCAACACGCTGGGAGGAGAACACAAACTGCCTGGTCTATCAGGTGCCAACGCTGGTGCCATGCCAACCCACGCACTTCTAGGCCAATCTGTGGCATCACTGAGGATAAAACTCAATATGAAATAACGAATGAATAAGATAATATATTCTCTCTTTGCCTCCAGGGACTTTGTTTATATTTAAATGCATGCAAATGTGTTCCTAGTACATTAAATTGAATTGAGAAGGGAACAAATGTTTTAGTGCTCCATTATATATATTAACACAGTTATATGCAAAAGTCTTGAGAACCCTTTATTTCTTTTGATTTTGCTCAGGAGTCACCTGGGCGGTGCAAATGCTTTTTATGTCTCCTAAACTATCTTATCTGTGGGATATAAAGTGGATTGAATTAAAGAAAAAAATGAGAGCCAATATTTTACTGCAGCAGTAAAATGACTAAAGATACCAAGTTCTAGATAATGGGGTTCCAACCACTCAGCATTCAGCATCAGTGGTAAATGAATAATCTGATCGTCTGGAATCATCTGCTCCTGTTTCTTCCTTCGTGTCTTAAGTTAGACGCTTTGTTCTGCTTGAAGGTTCAGACGTAGATCACTGTGTGGATTAACCAAGCAATCAAACTGCTCAGAGACTGGACTGAACATGAGAGACAACAACACTGTCCTTCAGGAAGATCTGGAGAACTGCTCAGGAACAGAGACTGGACTGAGCATGAGAGACAACAACACTGTCCTTCAGGAAGATCTGGAGAACTGCTCAGGTACAGAGACTGGACTGAACATGAGAGACAACAACACTGTCCTTCAGGAAGATCTGGAGAACTGTTCCTCAAAAATACATTAAAATACAAGAACTTGAAAACAAAATATGAAGAAAGTCAGGCTTTTACACTACAGTTCTACACTTCTACTATATGGTGTGATTTCAGCCCTGGTCTTTTGCCATATAATGCCATAAATGAATTAATGTCATTTTTAATGTTTAAATTTTTATTTTAATGTTTTCAGTTTTATTACAAATCTGGCACTGGTTCCAAATAAGTTTCTTATTTGCTGTATTAATGGGATTTTTAGTGAAATAGTTTTATCTTAGCAATGAAACAAAGCAAGATGAATCAGCTTGTATGAATTAGTGGCTCAGATGATGGATGTATGGAAGAATGGATGAATGTATGGATGGACAGATGGATGCACTAACTGAGAGCCTTTTGTATATAATATAATATAATATAATATAATATAATATAATCTTGTGACTTGAAGGATTTATTTTGACAGGTCCTGTTTGGCAAGTGGTACAAAACTCAATGCTAACAAATCCAAATCTAACAGACAATAAATTACCACTGGGCTTTTCTACAACATACATCAATGTATAGCTGCACATCTAATAAATTCAATGCATTATGCATATTAGCTGATCTGTCCCAGCATCTCTATTCATGAGACATCTCTGCTGGTCAGATGACTTTTCAGTTTATGGTGAATTTCACCCCAAAAAGAAATGCAAGATCAGCTTAGATCAGATTATTTAATAAACACAAGCCTGGCTCTCTTGTTTGAAGACACTTAACATGCATAGTCCAAGGGAGTGCTTCACTTTGCAGGTTATAGTGCCCCAATCAGTCCATCTGTTTTATGGGGAAACACTTAAAATGAAGCTGAGGAGGCAGGCAGACACAGCTGCCACACTGTATATAGCTGAATAACATTTGAGAGTCATGAAATGAAATTACCATTGTAAACTAGTTATAATGCTGGAAGAAGGGAACTCAAAGAAGGAGCAGTCAAAAAAGTGCCACGTTGTTTTAATAACCTGGACAGACTTTGGATGACCTCATCTATCGCCCCAGGCTGGCCTGTGGTTTACAGACTCGTCTGTGATTAGATTTGATGCTTAGAGAAAAAACCAGGATCTGTCAGCAGAATGACCTGCTGTCAGAAGACGGATAAAACAGTTCACACACATCATCGCTAAAGGGTAGAAAAAGTACACAGAGAGTGCATTTCAAGGAAAGCATAGACACGTTGTCCAAAAAAAAGTGAAAAAGTGGAAATATGGAACCAGAAATGGTCTTCAAAGTCTAAAGTCAAACTAGTCCAAGTAAAAAAGTAAAGGTTCATTTGAAAAAGCAGCATTTTGCTTGATTTCAGATGAATTGCGTTAGTGTTTTGTGGAAATAAAAAGGAGTGAAACGTTGATGTTCCAGTTAAACATCAAGAAAGAAATAATCCTTAAGTGCATTAATGAAGTAGTCTATTATTTTCCACCCACATCGATGCTGTCATTCCCTTCTTTTTGCCCTTTTCTTTATTTTTATTACACTATTATTGCAATGTCTTTAATGACGTGTTGACAAAAGAACGGCATCGATTAAAAAATCACAAAATATTCCTGCCATGAAAGTGAACATTTCTGAGAATGTGTAAGAGGTTTTTATGTTTGAATCTTAAATGCACACAGTCCTTATTTAGAAACCGACCTGGAAAAACAGCCTATTTTTTAATTCACAGTTGTGATGTCACAACCACAGACACATTTACATGCAATGCAGAATTTAGAGTCCCCTACAGTGGTTAGCACTGTCCCCTTAAGATGAGAAGTGTCTGGGTTTGTCCCAAATCAATGTTTAACCCACAGGCATTTAGGATGGGCCAGCGCCCCCCCTGCCCCTGCAGCCCTGTTTAAAGTGAAAGTGAAAAAGTGAAAGTGACAACCCTGCGTCATTGTTGCGGGGTCACAGCACAACAACCCGCGAACCACAGGGTGGACCTCTGCTTTTAACCCATGCACTGCGGCCTCAGTCGCTTGATGGGCAGCTATTGAAAAGCGCCCGGGGAGCAGTGGCGGTGACGGTACCTTGCTCAGAAGTACCTCAGGGCAACCTACTTGTGAGGGAATCGAACCCACAATCTTCCGATGTGACGCCAACTCTCTAACCACTAGGTTTAAGATAAGCTATTGGGATAATGGGTGGAATTAGTTGGGGAAATAAAATTTTGGGGAATAGTCATAACGATGAATTTATTAAAGTGCTCAAGAAGGCATTACACACAGCAGAACAAACCCCAAACATTCGATTCCATGTCTGACAGCAGTTTTCTGAGTTTCTTTATTTTATGAAGCAGAGCATTTCCCTTTCTTTAGTCTTGCTCAGTTTAAGATTCACATCTTCAAATGCCCAAGCAGGATTTGTCAAAAGCGCCACCGTCCCGGGACCGTCTCTGAGTTGGCGGAGAGAGTGGATGATAGCAGATATGATGTGGTCTTTCAAAAGCTGCCAGCTGAAGTTTTTCCAAGTTGGAACACTGGTTTATTTCAATTCTGCCTGTAGTTTTAATAACTCCCATAAAGACCTGTCATTGATTGAATCTCATGTGACACTCAGCTCTTTCACATGAGCAATAAAAACAGAGTGGGTAGGAGCTCATACACGCTGAGTAAATGTGGGCGAGGGCAGGGTTAACACAGCAGCCGGGGGCAGACAGTGTGGAGAGACGAGTAGAGTGGACCTTTGATGAATGGCTCCTTCCTGCTTGGTCTCTAATCACGCCCACACATGGCTTCCTGCATAGTTGATTTTTAATCCGCTAATAGAAAGTAAATCACAAAGCACACAGCAGCCAGGGAAGCGGAGGGAAAGAGAGAGAAAGAGAGAGAAAGACAGGTCTACGGAAAGAGACAGAGGGAATTGGAGAGTAAGGGATGGATGACGTCAAAGAATGGAGAGAATAAAGAAGAAAGTGAAGGAGTGAGAAGAGAGTGAAAAGAGAGAGAAAAGGAGAGATCTATGGAAAGAAAGGGTGAGGGAATGGGAGGGTAGAGGATGGTTGACGTAAAGGAATCATGAAAATAAAGAAGAGAGTGAGAGAGTAAGATGGGAGTGAAAAGAGAGAGAGAGAGAGAGATGGGAGGTAAGGGAATGAAAACGAAGGGCATTGTCACAGTGTGTCATTGCTGAAGGTAATTGGTGACGGACGTGTCAATAATGGAGGGGCGTGGCTATTTACACATAATGACAGCTTCTCAATCATTTACATTCCTGGATTAGGAACAGATCGTCTAATTAATCAGGCCGTGGGCGCAATTTTCATTGGTCAACTTTTTGAAAGATGGGCAGCTAAGTAAAGTAGACTGTTCTGAAAAGAGGAAAAGAGAGAGAGAGAGAGAGAGAGAGAGAGTAGAGCAGAGAGAGAGACAGAGTGAGAGAGGTTAATAGAGAGAGAGAGAGAGAGAGAGAGACAAGAGTGAGAGAGAGGTTAATAGAGAGAGAGAGAGAGAGAGAGAGAGAGAGAGAGAGAGTGAAGAGGTTAATAGAGAGAGAGAGAGAGAGAGAGAGGTAGAGAGAGAGAGGGTTAATATTAGAGAAAGAGAGAGAGAGAGGGGTTAATAGGCAGAGAGAGAAGAAAGAGAGAGAGAGAGAGAGGTGGAGTCAGAGGTGGAGGAGAGAGAGGTTAATTAAGAGCAGAGAGAGAGAGAGAAACAGAGGTAGAGTGAGAGAGAGGTTAACTGAGAGAGAGAGAGAGAGAGAGAGAGAGAAAGAGAGGTTAATAGAGAGAGAGAGAGAGGGCAGAGAGAGAGAGAGAGAGAGAGAGAGACAGAGAGAGAGAGAGAGAGAGAGAGAGAGAGAGAGAGAGAGAGAGACAGAAAGAAAGACATTTCCTAATTGACTTTTTCATTTGCATATGTGATTGTGACATGGCACCCTGGATCCTCCATAAAGATGCTGCTCACTGTGTAATTTTATATTTTTTATATGAATTTATTTTACTTTAAGCTATTAGTATGTGAGTGGCATGGTATGTCAAGCGAGAGCGTCCTCTTGTTATGAAGGATGGCCATTTAAAAAAGAAGAAGAAAAGAAGCCCTTCATGTTGCAAGCTTTGTTCCCGTGTTTTAGTCTGGACTGACAACAAGAGTGATGCCAGTCCGGAAATGAGACCTTATTGATTTTAATGCGCTGACCACTTGGGAAAAGTACGATTAGCATTTCCTTCATTATTCCTCTTTAAGCTTCAGCCGGCTAAAGGAACGCTGACAATAAAACACTCAAGGACTTCTCACCGAGGCCCAGTGGCTTCGGCGCTGCAACGCCAGATTTCATGAATCATTAAACACAGTTTGATTCAAGCTGGGAAATACAGAAGATCTGGGCCAACCATGTAGGTAAAGTGAACGCTGAGCAAAGTGGACCTTATTCGACTCACTGGGTGCTTAAGGGAAAGTTCACATTCATCGATTAGCGTTCCTTCTCAAAAGTAAAGATGCTAAAAGGGTTATTAGATCCATGCAATAAGAGAAGCACTTTCGGATCTCTACATATTAAGCAGTTGGTTCTTAAAAGTACCGTTTTTAATAATGAAGGATGACAGTATGAAGGTTCTCCATATATTGAATAGTGAGGGAGTGGAAATGAGTTCCTTCTGGGCCACAGCTCTATGGAGATTAGAGTTTTCACAGGTCTGATGCTCTGTGTTCAGTTCATGAAACTCTTGCTAATTAGTGAGCTGAGCATGTTGTAAAGTTTCTGATGAAGGGCTTTTTTTATGTTTTACATAAAGATGCACCGTTTTAGTATTTCAGCTGATCTCAAACGGCCAATCTGAGCGATCAGAGTAGAAGGGCCTTAATCAATGAGGTGACCAAGGGGCAGCGGTGGCCTAGTGGAGGGGCAGCGGTGGCCTAGTGGTTAGGGCGTTACTCAGAGGATCGGGAGTTCAGACCCTTCCCAATAGGTTGCCCTATGAGGTACCCTTGAGCAAGGTGCCGTCCCCATCACTGCTCCCGGGTGCTTTCAATAGCTACCCCTGCTGCATGGTGTTTGAGTGTGCATGGGTTAAATGCAGAGGTCCAGTTTTGTTGTGGTTCACTGTCTGCTGTGCTTTGACCTCGCAATGACAAGGGTTAAAAAAACGAAAGAAAGAAGAAAGAAAGAACCTCATGTTCACTCTGACAGTGCTTCGGCATCGCTCTGTGGAGACAGGAGAACCTTCCAGAAGGACAACCAGTTCTGCAGCACTGCAGCAGTCATACCTATATGGGAGAGTTGTCAGGCGGTAGTCACTACTCAGTAGAAGGACATGACAGGCAACCTGGAGTTTGCAAAAAAAGGACTCTCAGACAATGAGAAACAAAATTCTCTGGTCTGATGCACCAAAGACTGACCTCTGAGTGTTAAACCTGGAGGACACCAGGCTCAGCTTATCACCTGGCCAATACCATCCCTACAGTGAAGCATGGTGGTGGCAGCATCATGATGTAAGGATGCTTTTCGGCACGAGGAACTGGGAGACCAGTCAGGGTCGAGAGAAAGATTAATGTAGCGATGCACAGAGACATTCTTAATGATAACCTGCTCCAGAGCGCTCTGGACTGGACTGGGGTGAAGGTGAAGGTTCAGAATTTAGAGGTTAAAAATAATCAAATCCATTTTGGAATAACAATGGTTTTGAATATCTTCCATTTTAAACCATTTGTCAGTGATAAATAAGCCTGTAACACAGCAAAATGTGGAAAAAGTGGAACTCAGTGAACACTTTCCAGATGCACTGTAGATGATCTTTAGCCAATGGGAAACATGCATTTCTTTCGAGAGCAATGGCTTTCAGCTCCATCATGCACACTGTTGTTGCTCAGTGTTTAACTGACTGTGGACTCGTAAACATTAACATCACCCAATGTGAGAGAGGCCTTAGATGCTTAGAAGTAACCCTGGATTCTTAGTAACCTCACAGACTAATAAAGTTCTTGCTCCGTTAACAATGGTTTTGAATTGTCTCCATTTTAAACCATTTGTCAGAGGATTGGTAGAGTCCAAACTCTTCATAGATGGTCCTGCTACCGTTCACCCTGATCAGCATCAGCAACTCTTTTTCTGAGATCCTCAGAAGCTCATGCCATGATGCACATCCCCATAACTTTGGTAGATCCCTGTCCTTTATATAAAACAGGCTTCCCACTCACACCTGCTCTCATACTGATTGAAAGCAAATCAAATTTGACCTACAAAACTACTTCTCTTAGAGGTTCACATACTTTTGCCTCCCTCAGATATGCAACACTGGATCATTTTCTTTAATAAGTCAGTGACAATACAATATTTTTATCGCATTTGCAAGACTTGTAACAAATCTGTTGGTCACATTAATTCAGAAAAATGGAAAAACGCACAGAGCTCATAAACTTTCAAGGACCACTTCATGTAAATACAGCAGATGACTCTTGATTGGGCCAAGAAGTAAACTGGACTCAGGTTCACTTTGTGGTCGAGCATTGTGAAAGCAAAATGGCCACAGACTACTTTAAATTTTGCTTTATGGTTAAAAAAAAACCTTGAGGGTTTTGTAAGTACATGGTCATAATATTACAGCAATTAGCTTTTAAAATAAACTGCACTTGAGAAGCGTTGCCCATGGGTCTGTGCAATCTCAAGAGGCTTTTTTCTCCAGAATTTAACATGCTCCGTGTTTGAATATGTATGTTTTCCACTCTAACAAACGGATGAAAGGCAACCAAGCTCCGAGTCGTGGAACAAAAGCTGACAATGCGACAGATGTCAGTTGTCCCTTGTCTTTTTATTAAATAAAGATACATCTTACTGATTCATCCATGAGCATATCTATAAAAGATCATACCTTTAATAATAGTATGGATAGATATGTGAAGGACACTGACTGGCAGGCCCAGTTCCGTGCCCTGAGCTTTCTGAGGCCGTGTGAGGCAACAGCACTGAATATGAAGAATAATTCATCTGTCCCCACAGACCTGCAGCTTCAGACTGGTTTGCACAGGCTTATACACACCCATGGCTACAACTACTCATTTCATTGGGTAAATACGAGACCCAGTTTAGCACCACCGCTCAGATTTCATGGTAATTAAAGGGACATAATATTTCTGATGCCCCAATGAAATAGGTTTGAAACGGCCAATGATGTGGTGAACGACTTTCCTCAACTTTTTCATTTCATTTAAACTTTCCAAAATATTGTACACCCAACATATTAGCCATTATCCAAGACCCTCGCCTCTGCTATGTCTCAGTGTCCATGTTTATGTAAAAGAAACTTATGGCTTTATGATTTCATTTAGCAGTTAATACGCCTGCTGATGACAGCTAGAGTGTCAGGGTTTAAAGGGTTAATACAAGCTCTTAATAATAATTTCTCAATCTAAAAGTCACGAAAGTCCCCCTTATGAATAGGACCAGATTCCTATATTGTATATATATATATATATATATATCTCTCTATTCCTAGAAATTGGCTGGCGACCTGTCCAGGGTCGTCCCCCGTCCTCGCCCTGTGTGTGCTGGGTTGGACACCAGCACTCCCCCGTGACCCTGTTTGGGACAAGCGGCAGATAATGGATGGATGGATATATATTATATATATATATATATATATATATATATATATATATATCTCTCTACTATATATATATATATATGTATGTGTCTTATTTATTTGAACGAAACAGTAAAATATATTACAGAACAAAATGTAAAAAAAAAAGACAAAAAGTCTTATTATTATATTATTATTAGTAGAAGTAGTGGTAGTAGTAGTAGTAGTAATAATATGTAATAATCATCATCATCATCATCATCACCATCACCATCACCATCGTCATCATCATCATCGTCATCATTTTAAAGCTTAATGGGAAAAGTAAAATGTTAAATTAATAACTTACATGGTTTTATTTAAACTCATCTAAAACATTATAAAAACTGAAAATTCTCATGGGCTGAATTCTTCAATAAATATAATCTCATTTTGAACATGTGTATGTATATTTATATATATATATATTAGTGTGTGTGTCTATGTGTGTGTGCATGTGTTTGAGAGAGGGAGGGAGAAAGAGGGAGCGGGCGAAGAGGTGTGAGGGTGAGGGAGCTCAGCCCTCTGTACCCACAGCCAAGGCCAAGCTGCCAGCCAGCATGTCCTCTCTGTGTCTGGGAAGATAAATAGGGCCTACCTTCAAACAGCGAAAAAGAGAGAGTGCCAGAGAGAAGCAGTACCAAGAGATAAGGAGGAGTACCATGTGCCTGACTGTGGTTTTGATTCTTTGACTGATGAGTGGTAAAGAGATGGCTAATTGCCTGGCAGACAAGAGAATGAAAATAGATTTATTCTAATAAGTAGCCTTAGAAACCTGGACCCGTCTAAAGAGAATGACAATGAAAGGTCGTCTGTCTGTCTGAAGAGCTTTTTCAGATTTTGTATTTGTGTGTGTGTGTGTGTGTGTATGAAAGGAGAGAATTTTAAAGTTTTCCAAAGGGTTCCTAATATGACTTTTTATTAATAATTGATGTTTGTTAAAATACACTGGCGTGCTGAGTTTTAAAAGATTAAATTTATAAGTTGCATATTTTATCCTGTAGCACCTTTTCTTTCCTGTTTTCTTCCTCAGTATGAAACTATTATTTTCTTTAATTATTATTATTGTGTTTTTGAGGTCTTTCTTAACCAAGAATTAAATTAACAGCTATCTGCCTTCTAAGGACACAGCCCCTGAATTAGGGCACACCTCCAGTGTGCTCTGATTGGCCAGTTTGCCAACCACTATGTTCTGCCTCTTTTCTCCAGATGTATGCATACAAGTGCATTTGCATATAAACCCATAAAATTTAACAAGAAAGTGCCATATCAGAGTGCAGGGGTGTGGTCCAAGACATGCAGGGTGGTCTGGGTGACCTATTACATCACTCATTTCAAAGAGCACGGTTTATGCTGCAGTAGAAGCATCACATGTGAAGGAGAAACAATAGTTTCTTAATTACGTTTCCTTTTGAGGGAACTTGCGCTTGGGTGATGGTGTTGTCCGGACGCAAACGTGCAGCCAGGGATCTGTGACTTGACTTTATTCAGTATATCAAACATAGGTGCACTTGCCTGTGTGACCATTAGACCCAGAATGACTGACGCTCTGCTCTGACTCAGTGGGCCCTTTAACCCCTTGTCCAATGAGACACACTTGACGTCCTTGATGAGACGGCAGGAGTGTCCAATCAGAGCAGTGATCCATCTTTGCAGACATGTACAACAATCTGTAACATGTTAAAAAAGCAAAATTCAGGACTTATCTGTACTGAATTAAAAACAGTCTATGAACCAGAAATACCCAGCTAATCCTGATCTGGGTCAGGAACTAACCCCTGATGGAGGACTAGAGAGGATGAGCACAGCACACGGTGAATGCAATCCAGTGCCTGGAGGGCGGTGATGGGGATGGTACCTTGCTCAGGGGTACCACAGGGAAGCCTACTGGTCTGGGATTTGATAAACCCACAACCATGTGATTATGGGGCCTAGTCCCAAACCACTAGACTTCCACTTCCCCTGTAGCGTCGCACCATACATTTAGTGTCCGAGGAGCAGTGTTAGGAATCGTATCTTGTACAAGGGTACCTCAGGGGAACCTACTGGTCTGGGACTCAAACCTATGACCTTCTGATTCTGGGTCCTAAGAAATAGCTGCACTTAAATATCAAATAAAAACACACAATAAAATCATATAAAATGCAAAATTATCTCATTGACTTTGTTGATACATGGGGTTGATGGTACAGATGGACCATAGTCTGTTAAGGCAGAGAACAAAGTGCATCTTAATGGTCATTGGATGTGATAATATGGACCAAGAGCGTAGATACAAGTAAGGCGCTCCTCTTGAAGTCGCTCCTCAGTGTGTTTAGTTGATTATATATGTGTGTGAGCCTCTTTCAATAAAGCCTGGCTGTAATATGGAGGTCAGCTCCAAAGCAGGTGCCCCCTCACACCATGCCTCTAATACCTGATCGATAAATAATCTGAGAATGGCTCTGCTCCATCTCTCCTCATCCAATCACATCGTTCGAATGCTATATCGCTTGCTTGCCCAGATGAGCTCGGGCCCACATGAGGAATAGAGACTGCCATGCCAGTTCATCATGCCAAGCATCATGTTACTACTTTAATAAAGGAATATGAAGCAGAGAAATAAACTCTGATTTTTCAGCAGGTTTGATTTACTGATAAGGTGTGTAAGGTGGTCTGCCTGAGCTAAAACAAGGTGGTGTGTGGTCTAGTGGTAGGGTACCTTACAAACTTATGGATCAAGAAGTCCCAGGTTCAGATCCCATCACTGGGTCCTTGAGCATCCAATGGCTGCAAAGGGTGATTATTCACCTGAAGAACATCTGGACCAGTAGGAAATCTGGTTCTTTGCTATAAATAAAGAACAATGGTTCAGTCAATGATCACGTTCTCAACTAAGACATGTTTGATTTCCAGTGTTCTTTATTTTTTGCAATAGACCTAATACAGCTAAGTAACAAAAGTTTAAAGCAACCATTTACCCTCATTCAGACAAAGGCTCAGTCCCATTTCACACCTTGCCTCTACCACTTAGCCCTACCTCTCTGTTTCGTGCATTCTCATCTGGAATAGAGTGCCTCGGTTCTTGTTGAGATAGAGTAGAACCAAGCGTGAATATGTGCTCCTCAAATCAAGGCCTTTCAGAGTTACACTCAAATGAAAGTGAAAGTGACTATTTTGCAATCGCCAACAGCGTCACTATTAAATGCATCTCCGTATTTACAATTTTGCACTCCGTTGCACTTCACGGTGCTGTGTTTCACAATCACAAACTGATGCCTTAAACCATGCTAAGTAATCTCAGACAGACTATCTTATGAGGTTTCTAACCAGTGGGCAGAGGTGATCTTGTGGTTTGGGAGTTGGCTCCAGGATCAGCAGGTCATGGGATGGAATCAAAGAGCAGTAGGTTGCTCTCAGATTACCCTTGAGCAAGGTATCATCCCCATCACTGCTCCCTAGGTGCTTTAAATAGCTGTCCCCTGCCGCATGGGGTGTGTGGGTAAGAGCAGAGGTTGAAATTTCATTGTGGCTCACTGTGTACTGTGTTTCACAAAAAATAGTCACTTTCACTTTTTCAACTCACCCTCTGGCACTCTTTCATGAACATCCAAGATCCATTTTCACAACTTGTAAAACAGTGCCATGTTCCACGTAGGAGAAGGTCAGTGATCGCTGTGCAGAAAGCTTAAGATTCAGGAACGGGGGGGTTGGGGGGGCATTCCCCTTCTTTTCCATAAAAAAGGGCCTTGGATTAAAAACTGCTGATCTAAAGGATAAAGTATGAGCTAAACTTCCACTCTGGGCAATATTCCAGCTATGTTCAAGCTTACAGACTACACAATAATACCCCTGTGCACATAAAAGAATGAAAAACCTGCTGGCTTACATATTACAATAGCAGTAGATTAGAAATCGGTTTTTATCAGCAGTTTTTCTCTTCGTTTCTATCGTTTCTAAGCGAAGGGCAGCGTGTCCAGTGTGTTATTGATGTGATCAGCTGGATCATAGTTACAGCACATATCAGGCTGGAGATCTCCTTTAAGTCCCGTGTCCCCCCATCACACTCGTCCCGCTACTTTTCTTTCCACTTCTCTCACCACTTCTTCACTATTCCTCCACTATTTCTGTGTCCCACTCTCATTCCTCTTTTCTCCTCTCTCCATCCATCCTCATTCCCCCACTCCCTCTCATTTTTTTTTTTTTTCCTCAGCAGAAGCGAAGGCACTCGAGTGCCTTTATTGCCATGCACAGAGACGCCTCTCAGTGCTAAATTAGCTCATTTCAGAGGCAAACGCCTCTTGGACAATTCCACCCAATTTTCCCTGACCAAAGTTGACATTTAATTCCTGAGCTGCGGTGGGAGCCTTTCTCCCGGCTTCCAGATTCATTAATCTAAATGGCCTTTCTGAAGCGGCCGTTTGGCATGGAGACCACGCAATGAGCTTGTTTTTGTGCGGGCCTGAATTAGTGTAATGAGCTGTGGCTATTACTCACATCCAAAACAGCTTAGAGTGGTGAGAAGTGCCGACAGCCGCTTGCTCGGGGGACCTCACCTGACTGCGAAAGTCAGGAGTCTTCACAAAGGCTCAATTATATGCTAGGATGAACGCCCGAGTCCTGGTGTGCTCCCGCGTTTGTAAGTCTGCATTAATTTGTATGTTACTGTATGAGAGTCTGCCAGCTGCTCTACCTTTGCGATGTGATAAAGTGGAAAAAATATTTTTCTGTTTTACATTAAATATCATCTGCAGTGCATGTGTACATGACATACCTTCTTTTAATGCATGCAAACATTTCTTTATCATTTAACTTCTCAAAATCAGCCCAGAGCATTTATAATGTGGGCATCCTGGCATTAGAAAGGGGAAAGTGAAAGTGACTATTTGTCATTGTGAACTGCACACACTGAACCACAGTGAAAGGCATTCTCTGCTTCATCAGCCATCGAATTCCCCAAATGTGGAAATCTCGACTGCATAGGTGTTTAGGGAGTTGTCCCCAGGATCAGAAGGTCATGGGTTTGAATCCCAGACCAGCAGGTTGCCTGAGGTAGCCTTGAGCAAGGTACCGTCCCCATCACTGCTCCGCGGGCCCTTTCCATAGCCGCCCCTGCCGGCACGGTGTGTGTATGGGTGAAATGCAGAGGCTGAATTTTGATGTGGCTCACTGTGTGCTGCGCTGTGATTCATAATGACAAGAACAGTCACTTTCATCCATTTTCGATCCATTTTCTTAATTGAGGTTTGTCCTAATATTTACTTCCTTATCTCTGTCTGTGTAAAAATGAGTTTGTCAGTTAGCTAAGTGTGACACCACTGTGAAGAACAATCTCCAAATACAGACATTGGCAAGAAAAAAGTTAAACTAGTGACAATGAGAAAGTCATTATATTGCTGGTCCTCCATCTCACCGTGGTAAGTGACAGGCTGATTGACGGGTGGAACATTGTCAGTATTGACAGGCTGGTGTATCAGTGTCTGCAAATCATATTAATAAGCACCCAGGGGTGACTGCATATTGAAAGCTGTGCTCATGTCGGACTGTGCCCAATCTTGCGGGCCCACCGCCGCCGTTGTGGAGGCGCGTGATACAGAGTCAGCCAGGTCCAGAAAGGCAATGACATGCCTGCCAGCCCGCATCACACTCATCCAGCACAATCCTGACTGAAATGTTATCAGGCAGAGCTGAGCGTGGAAGGCCAGCGATCTGCAGCGTTCAGCTGGTTTACTCTGACTATTGGAAAAGAGAGGGAGGGGGTGGTAAAAAAGGTGGAGAGAGAAGCGGAAGACTTAATATCTGAGCAAAGCTTGTGGTTTAGCTTCCAACTTCTGATTTCAAGAAGTGGACAAGGTTGCTGCTACAGTGTCAGGTTGGTAAAGCAATAGACAATTAGTCTTTCTACAATTGAGCTAATCCTTTAGAAGAAAATGTTCTTTCCTTAGGGGAGAGCAAGGCATGTGGAAAAAAAGAAAAGGGAAAAGGAAAGGTAAAAGCAGCAGAAAAGCCCATTTTCTTGATGGAGCATGAGAAGGGGAAGAGGTTATTCCCTGTACATGCTTTAGACAGAAGAGCCTGGCTGCTGTTTCCCCTGCGGACACTCACTCTTCCAGCACGGAGAGAGAGAGAGAGAGAGAGAGAGGAGGAGAGAGAGAGAGGGAGGAGAGAGGGAGAGAGGAGAGAGAGAGAGAGAGAGAGAGAGAGAGAGAGAGAGAGAGGGAGTGTGAGAGAGAGAAACAGAGAGAGAGAGAGAGAGAGAGAGAGAGAGAGAGGGAGCAGGGGAGAGAGACAGGGAGGAGAGAGAGAGGAGGAGAGAGAGAGAGGAGAGAGAGAGTGTGAGAGAGAAACAGAGAGAGTTAGACAGGAGAGTGAGGAGGGAGGGAGGGAGAGAGAGAGAGAGAGAGAGAGAGAGAGAGAGACAGGGAGAGTGAGAGGGAGGGAGAGAGAGAGAGAGAGAGAGAGAGATGAACGGGAGGAAGAGGGAGGAGAGAGAGGGAGAGAGAGAGAGAGAGTGTGAGAGAGAAATGAGAGAGAGAGAGAGAGAGAGAAAGAGAGAGAGAGAGACAGGGAGTGAGAGGGAGGAGGGAGAGAGAGAGAGAGAGAGAAGAGAGAGAGAGAGAGAGAGAGAGAGACAGGAGAGAGAGAGAGAGAGAGAGAGAGAGAGACGGGGAGAGAGGAGAGAGAGAGAGAGAGAGAGAGAGAGAGAGAGAGAGCAGATCATCAGTGAAATAAAACATGAGCCCTATTGTTAGTGCAGTGAAACCAGCTTTTATTTTTCTCTTTCTTATTTTTCTCTAGTATTTCTTTCGGAATCTCTATCTTTCACAAGTATCCATCCATTTTCCATTCATCCATCTGTCTGACTGTCTGTCCATAACTGTATCCATCTTTCATATTTTATATATATAGTCTATCTATACATTCCATATCTACACAAAAACCTTCTTTTTGCTTGAGAATTTCTTGATATAGTCCAGATTTCAGGACTATCAAATGAAGGAAGGCTGTCCTGACCAATGGTAGTAAAACTGCCACCCTTATTTATTCATCCATGGGCAGTCCCTTACCAGGCAAGGTACCATCCCCATAAGTGTTCCCCGGGCACTTTAAATAGCTGCTCCCTGCTGCACAGTGTAGCAGAGGTTGTATTAAGTTGTGGCTCACTGTGCGCTGCGCCGTGTTTCACAATAACAAGAATAGTCACTTTCCCTTTCACTTCACAATGTTCAAGGTTATTTTGCTGGAATGCAATGTTCCATTTTTGCCGAATCTTTTTCTCATGGAAGGCTCATGAAGGCAGACGGTTTCCCTAGAACACTTCTCACTAAAAACATCTTATTGAATCACTTTGTTCGTTAATGTTTGTGTCCGGGTCAGATTTACGTAAAACATGGAATTAAATTTAAAAGCTAAATGCTATATGACGCCCTCTCTCTCTGTCTCTCTCTCCATTAGATACGTCACTGAGAAATTTCAGGAGAAATTATGGAGGCTGTGACCTGCCTGGCGATGTCCTATTGTTAGCAGGGAAGGCAGTGGCTGCAGGCTGTACTAATGATGCTTTGAGAGAGTGCAATGAGTCAGGCCCTACATCACTGTTACATGCGCCATATTGAGTTAACCTTCCCTCCACATGAATCCTTCAGGCTGCACAAACATGCTTTTTTTTCTGTTCTGGTGATGCCAGCACGGCTGTGATGATTATTCAGTTAAACATACTGGATAAAAAAAGAGTCCAACTAAATATAAAGCTGTACATTCAATTCTTATTTTTCATGTTTAGCTTTAAGGCTCTTGTGTTTTAAAGGCACCCTCCTTTTCTTTTCCCATGTTAATCCATGTCCATGTTAATTGTTTAATCAGTTAACCCTCGCCATCATTGGCTGAAGACTTGTTTATGTAATCAGTAGTGACGGTCTTAAATGGAAGCAACGCAGTCTCAATTACATGTGACAGTTTTTTCATTTGAAAATGCATTTGTTTTTGAACAAACACTCACATACACACCTCGAAGGGTAAAAACGATCCCCGGTAGCCAAAGAAAAGTCTTATTTGGAGGAGAATAATGTCAGCGTGAGGGACAATTTCATATGCAGACGCACACTGTCCCGCCATCTCGAAAGGGCACGCTTCTATTTGTGTTCAGTGGGGGAAATTAGTCTGGAGAAATAACAAATGTAATCTAGGAAACGTGTCTGGCAGCCATTCGGAGGGCGAGCGATGAGGGAAAATGGCGATGACATCTTCATGTAATCAGGTTGGAGCAGAGCTGCGAGCGGACAGCCTGCCTGCCGTTTAACATTCATACTAGTGTGAAAGGACAAGAGCACCTGATATTCATCACCATAAATGGCCTTTCATCCACACACACACACACACACACACACACACACACACACACACACACACACACACACACACACGGAGCCATCAGAGGTTCTATTACATCTTCTACATCAGAAAAGATGTTCCAAATGCTGCTCCACATATGTACTTGCACATATTTCACAGCTACATGAAGTTCAGCAAACATTGCTTTACAGAAATGGACATTCACACAGGTTGGACAAAACATAACATGCATTATTATGTTCTACAGTTTCTTAAACACAGATCCATAATAAAGAATATTATATATATATATGAAAGTGACTACCCTTGTCATTGTGAAACGCAGCACAGCACAACACAACGCAATTCAGCCTCTGCGTTTCACCCTTACACACGCGTGCAGCAGGGGGCAGCTATTGGAAGCGCACGGGGAGCAGTGGCAGGGACGGTACCTTGCTCAAGGGTACTCAGGTGAGGGAATCGAACCCACAATCTTCTGATCTGGGGCAACTCCCTCACCACTAGGCCGCTGCTGCCCCATATATATATATATATATATATATATATATATATATATATATATATATATATATATATATATATATATATATATATATATATATATATATATATATATATATATATATATATATGTGCTCAAATATATTTCAGTGCACCTCTAATACTTTTTATACGTAACGGTTTTACCCAAAAAGTTCAGGGCTTTTAAACGCTCAGGCCTTAAATGTTATTTTATGCTTTAAAATGCTATTTTACAAGGAGATTTAAGATTCCTACTAACAGGAGACAACATCTGTATAAAAGACCAACTATACCTGAATCATGTAAAAATGACACATAATTAGTGGCTATTTGCTGAATTCAACATATTGGAAACTGTGGCTAGTGCAAAAGTTATGGCACAATTGCAGTTTTTCAAGTATGGTATTAATTATGATATTTTAGCTACGCCCTAAAATGTATAGTAAACCTTTAACTGCACTGATCTTTTGTAAGAAGACCAACAAAGCATGTAATGCAGAGAACAAACATTTGCAAACAATTATATGTAATTACACTGAATGCCATCACCAGAGAAAAAGTTCCCATTTCACTCAAACAGCTGAGATGATTTAAATGTAACTATCTCATTATGGATTTGTGCATTTTCCCACAGTGGATGAAGTTCAGTAGGGTCTGGATTTGGCCCTGACCATTTCCACGTCAGGAGCCTAAACACACAGGCCATAGTGAAGCGGGGATATATTGTTCTCTTTATCGAGTTAGTGGTGTGAAGGAAACTGAATCCTCAACAGAGTCAAACATTTGAAGGCACTGAGAGATGCTGTCAAACAGGGAAGAAGATGCTTTTGTCTGCTGTTAAACTGGACAGAGTAGGGTGGGCTGGGAGGAGAGAAAGATGGGGAAGAGAAAAAGTGAGGGAGAGAGAGAGAAAGACAGACCAGCCCATTATCATAACAGCAATGTAACAGCTTCCATAAAGCAAATGTTGGACAGAGGAGTGATGCTGTGACGGCACAGTGTGCGCTCCAGAGGAGGGCAGGAGGCAGATATGAAGATAAACGAGAAAAGAAAAGGAGAGAAGAAAGTGGAAGGATGAAAAAACGAGAAGAGAAAAGAGAGAGATCGGAACAGAATAGAGAGTAAACAGGGAGAAGTAGGAGAAAGATAGGGAAAAGGAGTGAGATAAAAAGAGGATGGGAAAGATTAAAAAGAGAGGGAGGGAGGGAAAAGAAAAAAGTGATAGAAAGGACAAGAGAGATGGGTGATATGTTTAGAAGAATATTTGTTGGGAAAACAACATCCAAAATCAGAATCAAAACCTCGAAAATCACACTTACAGCTTCTATAATCACACTCACAGCCTTCAAAATCACAATCAGTACCTCCAAAATCACACTCACAGCCTTCAAAATCACCATCACAACCTCCAAAATCACACTCACAGCCTTCATGATCACAATTACAACCTCCAAAATCACACTCACAGCCTTCATAATCACAATCATAACCTCCAAAATCACACTCATAGCCTTCAAAATCACCATCACAACCTCAAAATCCACACTCCACAGCCTTCAAAATCCATCACAACCTCCAAAATCACACTCACAGCCTTCATGATCCACAATTACAACCTCAAATCACCTCCCACAGCCTTCATAATCACAATCATAACCTCAAAATCACCTCACAGCCTTCAAAATCACCATCACAACCTCCAAAATCACACTCACAGCCTTCAAAATCACCATCACAACCTCCAAAATCACACTCACAGCCTTCATGATCCTGAATTACAACCTCAAAATCACACTCCCACAGCCTTCATAATCACAATCATAACCTCCAAAATCACCTCCCCCAGCCTTCAAAATCCTGTCAAAACCTCCAAAATCACACTCACAGCCTTCATAATCACAATCACAACCTCCAAATCCTCACAGCCTTCAAATCACAATCACAACCTCCAAAATCACACTACAGCCTTCAAAGCACAATCACAACCTCAAAATCATACTCACAGCCTTCAAATCACAATTACAACCTCCAAAATCACTCATGGCCTTCATGATCCATAATCCACAACCTCAAAATCACCTCATAGCCTTCATGATCCCACAATCCTGACCTCTAAAATCACACACTCACAGCCTTCAAGTCACAATCATAACCTCCAAAATCACACTAGCACCCTTCAAAATCACAATCATAACCTCCAAAATCACGCTTACAGCTTTTATAATAACAATCACAGCTTTTAAATTCACAATCAAACCATCTAAATCATAATCATAACCTCCAAAATCACATTTGCACCCTTCAAAAGCACAATCACAAACTCCTTGATCACACCTATACCATACAAAATCACACCTACACTTTACAAATTCACAATCAAAACCTTGAAAATCCCACTTACAGTTTTTATAATAACAATCACAGCCTTCAAAATCACAATCACAACCTCCAAAATCACACTCACAGCCTTCATGATCACAATCACAACCTCCAAAATCACACTTGCATCCTTCAAAAGCACAATCACAGCCTCCAAAATCACACCTACACTTTACAAAATCGGGGCAGCAGTGGTCTAGTGGTTCGGGCGTTGGCCGCATGATCGGGGGTTCGAACCCCCTTCCCAATAGGTTGCCCTGAGGTACCCTTGAGCAAGGTACTGTCCCTGTCACGCTCCTCCCTGCAATGGGCTGGTGACCTGTCCAGGGTGTGTCCCCGTCCTTCAGCCCTGTGTGAGCTGGGATGGACTCCAGCACCCTCCCCACAACCCCGCTTGGGACAAGCGGCAGAAACTGACTGACTGACTTTACAATATCACACCCTTCAAAAGCACAATTACAACCTCAAAAATCACACAGCTTTTAAAAACAATCACAACCTTCAAAATCACAAACAAGATAATCCACATCATAATCGCAGCCACCAAAATCACAATCACAGACTCCAAAATCACACCCACACCATTCAAAATACACTTACAATCATTCAAACTTTAAAATCACATTTAAAACCTCAAAAGTGATACTTCCTACTTGCAAAATACCTTTACATATGCAAATATGCATTTAGTTTATCACAACCTGGCTGTGATATCGCCACTTCCGTTTGCCTTGGGATTTTAAAAATAGACTTTGAGCACTGACATCAGAATGTTTTAAGGATCATTCATAGGAACTACCAACTGACAGTAGTTTTCCATTTTTTTTTTTTTGCTTTGTTCCTTTTTAATGAAACAGTCGTGTTAGAGTGAAAACTGAACACAGCACAAGCAGACGTGGCCCTTTTTTATGAAGTGAAATGCAGGAGCAAATTATTCTACTCAAGCTGTTCAGTAAAGGGTCGTCCTACCGCTAATGCAATTGCATCTTCACTGAATACAGTCCAAAATCAGTCGAGTGCTGAAAAACAAACCCATCCGTTTGGGGAAGCACAGTTACTTCCAGGCAGCTGATACCTGAGTGATCTGTCAATATAAATTGTTGAACGTGAATAATGCATCTACTCAGCCTCCTGAGTCCGTTCGCATCCCAAAGCATTGTTCTGATCACATTTCTGCATTCTGATCACTTTTCCATCATTGACCAACTGTGAGATCATCCCAGTATTCACCACTGCTTCCATTTAACGGTGTTAGTTAGAAGCACTCAGCTCTTCTCAGAGATGGGAAATGCTTAAGCTCTCATTTCTTCAAATTTTGCTTCCAAAGAAGCAGACTTCTTGTATTTTTTGTTTCTCATTTTCAGTCCAGTCTCTGTAGCTGAGCCATTTTTTGTTGGTTAATCCACACGGTGATCTACGTCTGAACCTTCAAGCAGAACAAAGCGTCGAACTTAAGACACGAAGCAGTGAAGAACCAGGAGCAGATGATTCCAGATGATCAGGTGATTAGTTCACTGCTGAAGCTGAACGCTGAGTGGTTGGAACCTCTTTATCTAGAACTGACATCTTAAGGCACTTTGCATCCTGACACGCTAAAAGATTTGATGAGATTTTTTAATTCATCTTCTCAATATTGTAGCAACAATGTGATTTTCTAAAAAGGAAAGCGGCTTGGCTCAAGATTTTCCACTGTGTTTCAGACCAAAAAGATCTAAAAAAAGACAATACTTTATTTTAGTACTTAACTTTGGCTTTAGGCTTCTCTACTCATTCCTGGCTCTCTTATGGCATTTGATGGGTGGAAGCTTGACAGGATTAGCTGTCTGTTAAAGGAGGAAGCAATAGGGAACAAAACGGTCGGATGGTCCCCTACTGTTCACGTTCCAAAGTAGGTTAACGGGGAATTAGAGGCTCCCTAGAAAAACACTGCTTTTATAGGGATTTTGGATTCACTGCACTTCAATGTTCTTAAAATTACTTTCACTTTAAGTGATTTTTTTTTTAATCCATCAAAATAGTCCCGATGACAACTGAAATGGTACAACTAGCAGCAAGTGTGCAGAAAAACAGAATTAACTGGGTAAAGATGAAAAGAATCAGATATGTAACAAATGAAGGGTATTAAGGGTGTAATGGTCCAAAGTTTGGTTTAGTTCTAGTTTTGAATTATATTGCCAATTAATTTTCCAAACTTTTCAGAATTGCACTTTTAAAAATTAACATCTGTAAAAGGTTCAATATATTATCAAGAAGCGTTCTAAAAAAGGTCAAGAAAAAATATAACAGAGACCCTTAAAAGGGAAGAACAAGTAACCAAGCAAAGAACAATAAAATAAAATAAAATAAATAATTTAAATCAATTTAATTTCATTTAATGTAATTTAATTTAATTTAATTTAATTTAATTTAATTTAATTTAATTTAATTTAATTTAATTTTAATTTAATTTAATTTAATTTAATTTAATTGTATTTTATTTATTTTATTTTATTTTATTTTATTTATTTTATTTTATTTTATTTTATTTTAATTGAACCGATGTGTGAAGATTCCTCATCAGGCAGGGGGTGCCAGCATTCTCAAACTCATTTTTGATTGAGATGTTTGCTGCAAATGATTGAGCATGTCAGCTGGGAGATGGACTCGATCTGGGCTTCAGAGAGGATAGAAATGTGTGGAAAAACAGGAGTTGAGCTAACAGAAAGCAAGTCCTTGATATGTTTACGGTTGAAGCTATCAGCTGGAGAGATGACAGAAGGCATGCCAAAGAGGAGGAGAGGTCACTTCTAGAAGCACAGCCCAGGGTCAGAGTGCCAACACACTGAAAGAATACTAAACGGCTTCTCACTTCCACATCTCTACACAGCAGCAATGGACTGGACCTCCTTTCTTTCATTCTGAGGAGTCTGTGGAAACGTAACTTTGACTTGAGCGCGTGTGATCTTGCGGTGAGATTATATCAGCTCATTTACAGAATTAATTGCTGAGATATTAATGCTAAGTCAGTAAGTTCACTGCACTTTCCTGAGCATTGTTGAGGCATTGCTACAACACTGGCCAGAAAAAAAGAGATTCAGACCAACATTTGACTGTGAACAACAACCAAAGATGTCACTTGCATTTAGTGCAACTGCATAGGAGCTGATTGGATGCTAATTAGGTTATTATTTCATATTTTTGACCCACTCTTTGGTCTTCAGTATAATAATAATTTAACCTGTAGGGCAGTTTATCTTCTGGCCTATATGTTCTTAGCAGGAATAATAAATCTCGTTATTGTCGTTTGTCTTCAGTTATCAGATCATTACATGTTTCTCATCCTCACTGGAGGAGTAAGATATCAAAATATCTGAGAACATTACTAACAGTCTAAAGCTCCTTTTAACTGTTAACAGACTGCCTGGTGAAACTAAGCTGATTATCTGCAGGGTTAGATTTAGATTCAGGTTTAGGTCTGGCCTTGACCTTAGGGTTAAATAGATCATTACAAAAGATATCTAAAAGGTGAGTGTCCACAAAAAAATTAAAAAATTATCTAGCTGTCTGTCTGTCAATCCATCCATCCAACCATCCATCCACCCACCCACCCATCCGTCTGTCTGTCGGTCTGTCTAGCCATCCATCCACCCATGCATCCACCCACCCATCTGTCTGTCTGTCTGTCTGTCCTAATCACCCATCCGTCTGTCCATCCATCCATCTATGTCTGTTGGTCCGTCCGTCGGTCCGTCTGTCAATTCATCCATCCAACCATCCATCCACCCACCCACCCATCTGTCTGTCTGTCTGTCTGTCTATCCATCCATCATCCATCCACCCACCCATCTATCTGTCTGTCTGTCTAACCACCCATCCATCTGTCCATCCATCCATCTATATGTCTGTCTGTTGGTCCGTTTTCGGTCCGTCTGTCAATCCATCCATCCAACCATCCATCCACCCACCCACCCATCCGTCTGTCTGTCTGTCTGTCTAGCCATCCATCCATCCATCCACCCACCCACCCATCTGTCTGTCTGTCTGTTTGCCTGTCTATCCATCCATCGTCCATCCACCCACCCATCTGTCTGTCTGTCTGTCTAACCACCCATCCGTCTGTCCATCCATCCATCTATATGTCTGTCTGTCTGTTGGTCCGTCCTTCGGTCCGTCTGTCAATCCATCCATCCAACCATCCATCCACCCACCCACCCATCCATCTGTCTGTCTGTCTGTCTAACCACCCATCCGTCTGTCCATTCATCCATCTATATGTCTGTCTGTCTGTTGGTCCGTCCGTTGGTCCGTCTGTCAATTCATCCATCCAACCATCCATCCACCCACCCACCCATCTGTCTGTCTGTCTAGCCATCCGTCCATTCATCCTTCCATCCATCCATCCATCCATCCATCCATCTATATGCCTGTCTGTCAGTCCATCTGTCTGTTAGTCCATCTCTCTGTCCATCCGTCTCTCCGTCCATTCATCCATTCGTCTATCTATCTATCTATCTATCTATCTATCTATCTATCTAGCCATCCTTTGGGAACATTACACACAATGTCACATGCTTAATATATACATTTAAATGAAAGCAAATAAAAGAAAGGATAGTATCCCCTTAATACTTACAGATATAGCAGATATGGGCAGCGGTGGCTAGTGGTTCGAGGCGTCAGCCACATGATCGGAGGATTGGCGGTTCGAACCCCTTCCCAATAGGTTGCCCTGAGGTACCCTTGAGCAAGGTGCGGTCCCCATCACTGCTCCCGAGGCGCTTTCAATAGCAACCCACTGCTGCACATGTGTGTATGTATGGGTGAAATGCAGAGAGCGAATTTCCCATTCACGTGGGATTATAAATAAAGGTTATAAATAAAGATTATAAGAAATGAAACAGGAGCATTTCAGAACTCTGAACTGGGATCTGATTCAGGACTCTTTCTGACCTTGTTCCAAGGACTCCCACTGTATGACTCCGAGGCAGGGGTGCCAGACTACCGACCTGGAAGTTCACAGCACCGCACGGTTCAAATTGAACACACGTTGTTCAACTTATCAGGTAATTACCAAACCCGTCATGGGTTCAGCCGTGTATTTAAAATCAACACTGATCTCCAGGGCCTGAGTTTGTTGGACGTTCCAGAGAAAGTGTTCTTCTGATCCAGAAGTAATCTCTACATGCTGGAAACATTTACATAGAACTTCCAAAGAAAGTCATCATGCATATTCATTGTACAGTGTGAGCCTCGGCTGGTCTTCAGGTGAAAATGACATTTACTCTTACACGCTTGATGTGTGTGCAAATATGTTGTTTTGCATAATTTGGGCTGAAAACCATCAGCGAGCACAGTCAAGCAACAGCTTTGCGCAACATCTGTTGTCGCCCAGCAGAGGTGGAAAGTTGCAAACTATCCTCATTACCGTACTTCAGAGTAATTTCCCCAGTAAATGTACACTGGAGTATTACTTCTATCAAAAAGAAAAGCTATTTTATTATATGGTGATAATCTATTAAGGGCTTTTAATTTAATCATATTGAAGCGCCCATATCATAGAAAAAAGCCTCATTTGTCCCCATTTTTTATGAAGCATTTAATTTTTAATTAAAAGCTTCCATCCACTTCTCAGTCAATGTTTTCCTTAAATGTAGACTAAGCTGCAAAAAGGCCATATTTTCCATGTTGTTGCAATGTCAAAAAACATTTCTACGCAGCCTAAATCAGTTTAATGCCAATCACTATAGAGAGTGTTTGATTTGAGGATTGTTTTTGTAAATCTGGGGCAATACAGGGCAGTTAATCAGAGAGCATGCACTATATGTCCAAAAGTATGCGGACATCCCTAATCAATGAATTCAGATGCAGACACTTTGTATAATCTCTTCAGAAAGATGCTGTCAAATCTGAGCCAGGGTACCACTAAGCAGATCAAACTGAAAAAAAAAATATATAGGTACCCGAGTGTTGTGGGCAGTGACTTTTGACAAATGGGCTACAAATGGCCTACCGAGTGCTGAGCTAGACAGTGGGCATTATAACTACAGAGGAATTTGATCCGTCCTCTTTCTGAGTGCTGACTGGGACTCTGACTGTGAATCCCAGCCTTAGAGCTTTCTGAAATAAAGCTTCATCTCTGTTCACACTGTGTCCAGGTATGAAGAAAAAAAATCCTTTACTATAAGCAGAAGTGGAAAAAGTGAAAGTGACTATTTGCAACATTGTGAGAACAACGAATTGGATCTCTGCATTTAACCCATGCACACAAACACACACCGTGCAGCAGGGGGAAGCTATGAAAGCGCCCGGGGAGCAGTGACGAGGACAGTACCTTGCTCAAGAGTACCTCAGGGCAACCTACTAGTAAGGGGTTAGAACGCCACAATCTTCCGAACCTGTGGCCAACTCCCCGAACAACCAGGGCACCGCTACCCAGATCCATGTGCAGATCCATTCATCTGGATGAATTCAAACTAAAGAAAGTCTGCTGTGAAAATGTAAGAAGTAGAAAAGTAAAAAAATAAATGAATAAATGATAAATGAAGACTCGAGTACAGTAACCCAAGAATTGTACTGTGTTATTTCCTACAAGTCTGTTCAACCTTAATGAAGAGAGCTGGTTGAAGAAGGTTTATGGAAAGAAGTTGGGGGACTAGTGGCTGTAAGCATCGTGTCCTCTTGTCCCTTTGCAAACCTACAGGTGGAACCTAGAGGGCAGCGGCGCCCTAGTGGTTACGGATCAGGATCAGAAGATTGTGGGTTCAATCCCCTTAGCATTAGGTTGCCCTGAGGTACCCTTGAGCAAGGTATCGTCCCCGTCACTGCTCCTTGGGTGCTTTCATAGCTGCACGGTGTTTGCATAGTTTAAATGCAGAGGTCCAATTTTGTTGTGTGCTGTGCCGAGACGTCGCAATGACAGGAATAGTCACTTTCATTTAAATTATGGATGACGTGTTTGTTTTGTCTGGGCTTCTTTTTTTCAGTAGTCCTTTCTGCATAAATTGTGGCCCTTAAAAGACTTCTGGTGTCGCATCACATATAAAACTCTTCAGAAAGATGTATTTAACTCAAAAAAGCTACAACTTACAAGTTACATGAGGTCAAAAGGCTTGAGAAACATTATTCTCCCCAGACCTGTTAAATTGGGAGTGTCTGGTTCAATAGCATGTTATGCAAATCTCTCTCTCTCTCTCTCTGTCTCTCTCTCTCTCTCTCTCTCTCTCTCTCTCTCTCTCTCTCTCTCTCTCTCTGTCTCTCTCTTTTGTCTCTCTCTCTCTCTCTCTCTTTGTCTCTCTCTCTCTCTGTCTCTCTCTCCCTCTCTCTCTCTCTGTCTCTCTCTCTCTCTCTCTCTCTCTCTCTCTCTCTCTCTCTCTCTCTCTGTCTCTCTCTTTTTGTCTCTCTCTCTCTCTCTCTCTTTGTCTCTCTCTCTCTGTCTCTCTCTCTCTCTCTCTCTCTCTCTCTCTCTCTCTGTCTCTCTCTCTCTCTCTCTCTCTCTCTCTCTCTCCTCTTTTCTCTCTCTCTCTTTGTCTCTCTCTCTCTTCTCTCTCTCTCTCTCTCTCTCTCTCTCTCTCTCTCTCTCTCTCTCATATGGTTGTAGTGATTACCCCCTGCCCTGTCTATTCATAGCTGTGGTCATTTTAATTACTGTGAGCTGACACTGCCTAAATGAGATGGGTCTCTTCCCTCACTCCCACTGACACACACACACACACACACACACACACACACACACACACACACACACACACACACACACACACTCTGCAGTAACACAAGGCTGTGCTCTCTAATGGACTAAATGGCATGGCGTCCACACCAGGCCCCTTTGCCAGGCAGTAATTAACACAGTGTAAGACACTGGGGGTGGGCTTGAGTGTATGCAATGCTACAGTGGGAGTATCGCTGGTTAGATTATAATGATATGGAGTTTTAGCCCATGATTAATGGATCTCTTAGGATGCTAAATGACCTGTGTCAAAAAGCTAGAGGTTCATTAGAATAATGAATACATAAGCTTAGGAAGAATCATCGGGATTCTTTCCTCTTCTTTTATGGCTTCACTTGTTTAGACTGTGAGGTGTAGATGTGTGAGACTGTCACGATGAGTGAACCAATATTCCAAAATCTGGAAAAAAGACAAACCATGAAGTTCATACTGATCTAGGTTGGATTGTCTAAGCCATGCGTTAACATCCTCAAGTCCTCATTGGCTGGTGCTTAAATATGGGACATAAGCTACAAGTTAAGATTTGAATGATTTAACTAATGATAAGCAATAGTTGATGGTTTTTATTTATTGATATTTTCCTTTGCTGCACATACCGAGGATTGGCATGTCCCACAATCCATCATTTTACAAATTGTCGCAGTTTTTCACAATGTAATGCATTAGCGTTCGTGAAATCCTCATCTTGGATCAACTTGGATCGTTCGCCACAAGAAAAAAGTCAATTTCTGCAACCTAGCCCATTCCCATCTCCTTCCCCTTCACCCATCTGGTCTGAGGCTTAAGAACCCTTGAAGGCTCATCTACCAAGTCTCAACCACAACACATCCTCTCACACACTCGCACTCATACATCTCTCTCTCTCTCTCTCTCTCTCTCTCTCTCTCTCTCTCTCTCTGTATGGACGTGTGTGTGTGTGTGTGTGCTGTTTAGTGATTGCTCTGACAGCTCGATTACAGAGACACGCTGCTGATTGCGTTGCACTGTGTTGCCAGAACACGCATGACTAAACGGGCCATGACATTTCCCTATAGACGCACATGTCTCTCCCCAGCCCTCGTCTCAGCTTTCTGACACTGAGTTTTCATGTAAACCCACCCAACATCACATTTTCTCTGCTGCCTGACTGTAGAGACGAGCCAAGGAGCACTCTGGTGCTGTCTGACTTGGAGGGCTTCTGAAGTGAACAGCAAGTGCAACAGGCTTTGGTGTGCTCTTAATGCTGTCACAAACACCATAAAAGGAACCACTAGCATGATGAAGGTACAGTTCCCTGTAAAAATATGTTCACACGGTGTCCCTAACTGTGTAATTACACTGTAATAATACATGTAATAACATTGTAACTACTGCAGAGTTTTTGCTGGTTTAGCGGAATAATAGTATGTAATTACATATGTTTTTTTCCCATTTTTTAGCATTACATAAGTCTAATAGCAGTGTGTTTATGTATCAAATATGTGACAGATGAGTACAAGTGAAATGGAAGGTTTACAGGAAGGTACTGAGAACAGTCACGTTACGTGGGTTGGCGATGGTGGTGCTGATGAAAAGACGTGTCAGAGTTAAAGATGCTGAGACGTTTGTTGGGTGTGACGAGGATGGACAGGATCAGAAATGAGTACATTAGAGGGACAGATCAGGTTAGACGTTTTGGAAACAAAGATAGAGAAGCAAAAATGTGTTGGTTTGGACATGTGCAGAGGAGAGACAAGGATTATATTGGAAGGAGGATGTTGAAGATGGAGCTGCCAGGAAAGAGGAAACGAGGAAGAACAAAGAGGTTGGTGGATGTGGTGAGAGAGGACATACAGGTGGTCGGTTTGAAGGAGGAAGATGCAGAGGACCGGAAGAAATGGGAACAAATTATCCACTGTGGTGACCCCTAATGGGAGCAATAAGAAGATTCACAGGAGGTGTGTGTTGTGTTCTGATCATTATTTTTCAAATAAACTTTATGTGATGCATTCAGATAAATGTTTTGTTTTATATCTCCCCCAAAGCTATGTCTGGATCACCAAGCTGGATGGACGTTCAACAGTAAACAATGAAGCACAAGCACAGACTGTGAACAAGATTCAGGGCTCAATGCAATAAACCTTCTGTGTTGATTTCCTTCTGTCTGCAAAACTGCCTTAAAAGCCTTCATGCACAACACACTGATCTCTCTTATGAAATGCAAAAGATGCAAAAAGGGCGAGGAGATCCATGTGAACAGTTCCATGCACTGACCGGCATCGCAAGGTGGCCTTAATTGCCCCAATTTTGTTCACCTTAAAACCAGAGTCTTAAAAGACTTTTTGAACGATCAGTCAAGTCACCGTTTCCAGGAAAATGTCTCTTCTTTAGAAGTAAACAAAAGATCATAATGTCCTCTAGAAAAGGCAGTCTTGACATGTATAGATGTTCTCAAACCGGATTAGGATTAAAATCCAGCCGTTATAAGTATGAGCTCTTTTGTAATTTGTTTTTAATTAGAGGCCCCGCGCACCAAAGCGCTTCACCAGGAAACAGGGTGTGAAGCAAATACATTCGGCGCCTCCACGACCCACTGAACTAAAACAAATGACAGAGTCAACAGCTGAGTCCTCCGAACGCACTGCGGTCGGAAAAAAAGCGCGGCCATAAATTACCAGCATTACGAAGCATGGCCACAAGCTCAGGTTAGCATAATCTGCTCGGTTAAATCCAAATTGAAAACACAACCTGTGACTAATTCAGAAAAAAAAATAAAAAATTTTAAAAAGCCATTTACAAAGCAAGACTGTGTTCTGTTTAATACAAATGATATCGAACACATGTTTGTAATGATAATCCTTTGTTTTTTTCTTTATAGGCATAAATAAGACGTGGGGGAAAAATTGAATTTCTGGAAATATGGCATAAAGAACCAGAGAGGTTATGGAAAATATTCCACATATTCCAATTGAAAAACCCAAAATCACATGAACAAAGACATCACATGATGCATACGGTGTAGACCAGCGGTCCCTGGACCCAAATCTTGTTTCCAGATAGACAGAAAGATACTTTATTGATCCGTACTTTATAGTAAGTGCTTCCTTTTTTTCTCATCACTGTTTATTTGGGCTGGACTGGACTGTCCAGGGCGCTGGGGCAGCGGTGGCCTTGTGGTTAGGGACTAGGCCCCTGGATCGGAAGATTGTGGGTTCAAATCCCAGACCAGTAGGTTGCCCTGAAGTACCTTTGAGCAAGGTACCGTCCCCATCACTGCTCCCCGGGCACTTTCAATAGCTGCCCCCTGCTGTGCATGAGGTTGCATTTCATTGCGATTTGATGTGTTGTGCTTCACAGTGACCAGATGCCACTCTTTTCTACACCTTTTGCCCCATAAGCAATGGGACGGGCAATGGATAGGATGTTAACATGGCGGTCTCGCGATAGGTTACTTGATTTTGGGCAAAAAGCCACAGGTTCAGTTTCTGCACCCGCAGATATGATGCTGTTATCCACACTATTACAATTTAATGATGAGCTGTCACTGCCAGCAGCACTACATCCCACTCTTCTGTCATACACACTGACAGGAACATACACACTCTGTATCATCCCCTGACAACCTGTTAATTCCTGTTTTAACTTGATTTCCTCTTTATTGCCTCCATCTGTAATCATTCTCACTATGTGTACACCATGTGTGTATCGTGTACTGCGTGTATTCTTTAAAAAAGATCATTTCATAATAACTTATCGTTAGATATCATTTTATTATTTAAAGTTACACATTTATCAGTACATTTGCTATTGATGATCAAAGAACTTACTGGTGGTACTTTTATTATATTAAATAAAGTGTTCAAATAGCATTTGCTTTCTAGCCTATAGAAATATCAATTCACACTTCATATAGTTGAATAAAGTAAAAAAAAAAAAAATACAATCTGACAAATGATTCCATACTTTTCAATGTTAGTTACATCCCATTACTTGCATTTAAAACGAGCTTTGTTTCACTTTCATCTGGTGACTGTTCTGGAGAGAAAATTATCTTTTCATTATGGCTTGCAATGTCAATACATGATGCCACGATTACAACTGCACTTCAAAAAGTCAGATCCAGCCTAAGGTGACCAGATATTAAAATATGGAGTATTTAAAGTATATCTTTAACCTAAACCCACCAGTAACCCCAGAAACCAAAGGCATTCGCTCTTTTAGATAATAAAAGACCATGTTGTCCAATTTTTCCAGAAATCTTTATAAAAATGTATGAAAACACACACACGCACTCATAATGCTTTATTAAAGCGCCATAGAATAATATTGAGTCATTCACCTCATGTCCCAGCAAAATCCTATTAAACACATGACCCACCAAATCCTATTTACTATCATGTGTACGACAGCTATGTATATTAGTTAGAAGGGATTATTCTACATAATCTAATTCATCTCCTTTAAGGCCACTCTGCGCTTTCATCCCCAAGGTCTATATAAGTATGTTTATATATATATATATATATATATATATATATATACAGTATAAATAATTATGAGTACTTTCCTATTTACCAGTGCCTGAGGAAATGGCAATTTAAGAATGAATTGTGACCCCGTCTGGCTGCCCTGCTCCACATGTAGCTAAACACTGCATATTGACACTGTAGAAGATGTGGGGATGGCTTATTTAACAGTCTGAAATCCATAATGTTTATTAGTGGCCTTGACCGAACCATCATTCTTGTTTATTCGCCGTAAAGTGAGTTTAACTGCCACCACTGGAGCCACATTATTAAAACGAGTCATCCTTAGCATTACAAAGTCAAAACAGTTTCGAGATTCAGTGCTTGGCTAATAGCGGATGGAGACCGTCCTGTAAAACTGACCGGTCCGAACGGAGGTGAGTGAAAAGTCACTGCTGGAAAAAATGCTGGAAAATGCTTTTGTTGTTTTTTTTTTAGTCTGTTGTGAAAAAGCGCTCCGTATCTTTTCAGCTGGAGCTCATTTATAACGTCTTTTGCAGTTTCATACTGTTTGCATGCGGATCTTCACGTCTGACCTGTTCCAATCAGGCAGGTGGGAGATTACTATGAAGATTGAGCTTTTTCATTAAGGCCAAAGCAGGCCATGCATCGCTGATGCAGACAGCCGGAACCGACGTGACTGCATGCCGTTATTGCAGGCAACGTAGCATTATGTAGCATTCAAATGTGCCCTGACTGCTCTCAATTTTATTCCTATTCAATTATCTTTTCATTGAAGCTCTTATTAAATTCTGAAAAAAAAAGTGGGAGTGTTTAACTTTGTCCAAATGACTTTTCAGTCCAGGGCTGTAAGTCTAAATGGTCTGGTTTGAATACTTTTTCACAACTAATCCATCATTTGAGACAAATACAAATAAAACTAGTCCCAGTATGTTTATTTGACGGTGCAGTTAAAATGTTGGGCTGCTTTAATTCAAATGGTTTTCAAAATGCTCAGAACATTTTTTTGTTCACATTTAAATATTTTTCCCTAAAAAACAATAATGATTTCTCCATGTATCCCATTTTCATGTTTTTAGTGTCAATAACTGGTCTTCAATGCTCTGAAGCAGGCCTCTGTCTTATAAGTGACATAATCTGGAAATGTAAGTGTTATAAATGGAGAAAATGTCCATTAAAGTAATTTAAGTCCCCTTATGTTAATATAATGTCCTTTTTTTAATCCTGTGATACTTGGCATCAGTAAGTATTTTTTTTTTTATGCAATATTCAATGCTTGTGCATGGATATGAAGGTTTGCACAAAGAGACTGATGGGCTTCAATAAATAGGAAGGAGATTTTCGAAAGTCTCTTGTTAACTTTGACAAACCGATTTTTTAAATAGTGGATCTCTTAAGAGCTGGTTTTATAGACACAAGTTTAGTTTTAGATTTATTTTAAGTTAACAGACTGCTGGAATCAATCATTATATTGGCAGTTTCTGATTAGCAAGATTTTAAAATGTAATAAAACAATGTTCTTCTTCTTCTGCTCCCATTTAGAGGTCAACATAGCGGATCAACGGTCTCCATTTCTTCCTGTCCTCTGCATCTTCAGTCTAACCACCAGCATGTCCTCTCTCAGCACTTCCATAAACCTCCTCTTTGGTCTTCCTCTTTTCCTCTTTCCTGACAGCTCCATCTTCAACATCCTCCTCCCGATATAATCCTCGTCTCTCCTCTGGACCCGTCCAAACCAACGCAACCTTGCTTCTCTAACTTTGTCTCCAAGATGTCTAACCTGAGCTGTCCCTCTAATATACTCATCTCTAATCCTGTCCATTCTCGTCACACCCAACGAACATCTCAGCACTGGTGACGGTTGTTGTTTAACCCGGGCCTCGACTGATCCAGTATGGAATTCTGTTTCGTTGTCCGCATATGATCCAGGCTTGGGACAGGCACGAAGAAATACGTTGAATTGTGCCTCCCCAGTGGCTGGGATAAAATGTAATAAACTATTAAAAAAAAAAAAATTTTTAATATATATATATACAGTACTGTGCAAAGGTTTTAGGCAGGTGTGGAAAAAAACCTGAACAACGAACGCTTTCAGAAATGGAAGTGTTCATCATTTATTTTCATCAATCAACAAAATGCAGTGAATGAACAAAAGAGAATCTAAATCAAATCAATATTTGGTGTGACCACCCTTTGCCTTCAAAACAGCATCAGTTCTTCTAGGTACACTTGCACACAGTTTTTGAAGGAACTTGGCTGGTAGGTCGTTCCAAACATCTTGGAGAACTAACCACAGATCTTCTGTGGATGTAGCTTCCTCACATCCTTCTGTCTCTTCATGTGATCCAGACACACTGGATGATGTTGAGATCAGGGCTCTGTGGGGCCAGAAGAACTGATGCTGGTTTGAAGGTAAAAGGTAGTAACACCAAATATTGATCTGATTTAGATTTTTCTTCTGTTCGCTCACTTTGCATTTTGTAAATTGATCAAAATAAACAATCATTATTTATATTTCTGAAAGCATTCTTTATTTACAGCGTTTTTTCCACACCTGCCTAAAACTTTTGCACAGTACTGTATATGCTCAACTGACAGCTCACATAAAACTATTTTCTTGTGTCATATGTGCTTTTGATTCATCGCAGTAGTTGTCATTATGTTGCCTTCTCCGCAATAATTGCAGAAAGCCAAAGAATACCAAGCATAGTTGCAGCAAAATAAACACAGACAGTTCATCAAAACCAACATGATGAGACTCTTGTGATTATGGGTTTTGACTGTAACTCTAAGATAAAAAATACTCACATATCAAAGTAAAAAGAAGCATCTGCCTTGGACACTTGCTAAAAAAAAAAAAAAAAATGTTTTTCATGGATGCTGGGCTCCTCTTGTTAGAGCTCTTCAAAGACTAACAATAAAATGCAGAAAATGTGATCAGCTACGACAGATGGCAAAAAGTTGTAAACAAGGGCTTCGGTAATGTCTAGTTGATGTAATGTAGCTATTTTTATCTATTCATGTCCTTGTAATGGCATGTCATTTTGAATATATTTAATTTATTTAATTGTTTTAATTCAACATGGCAGGGAAATTGTCACCGTCCCAACCGAAACGTGGCCACGGTCCGGATTTCTGACCCGGGAATTCCAACACAAACCAATCATCTCACCCAATCCCTCACGCCTGGTTGTCCATCTACTTAAGGATTGCCAAGCCGACCCAGACTCGTCCGTTCATTGTTGACGTTACTGTTTCTATTGTACTGCTATTCTGTCTGTTCATTTTCTAATCTGGTAGTAAAAAGCATTTTAATGATCCACTCTTGCAGATGTGACATATTTAACCAGCACTGAAATAAGAACATATTAAATGCAACTTAATGATAAGTAAAATGATTCAATAATTTAATTAAACTTCAATTTAACCAACAGTTTGAATCTAATCTTAATCCTAAACCTAATCCTAATGCTGGTGATAGTTTCACCATATACTATAGGTTATTCCATTATTCCTATACCTCTTTGCCTCTTTTCTGGCAGCTCCATCTTCAACATCTTCCTCCCAATATAATCTCTCATCTCTCCTCTGGACCAACCTCTCGTCTCTCCTCTGGACTATGTTCCAACCAACGCAACCTTGCTTCTCTAGCTTCTCTAGTCTCCAAAACATCTAGCCTGAGCCGTCCCTCTAATACACTCATTTCTAATCCTGTCCATCCTCATCACACCCAACGAACATCTCAGCATCTTTAACTCTGACACCTCCAGCTCCGCCTCCTGTCTTTTGATCAGAGCCACCGTCTCCAACACGTACAACAGAGCTGGTCTCACTACTGTCCTGTAATGGAGCTATGAACTAATACTGATTGATATTTCTAACTCATCCTGTATGTACACATCTCAGACACGTCTGTGTTGTCCCTGCCATATGCTCTGTGTTGTGTGTACTCCATGTTTAAGCCTTAGCCCTGTTTTAGTCTTCCTCTAGTTAATAATACTCAGCTGGGTCTAGTCTGTAGTCTTACTACTTCCAGGAGTTCGTCTTATCTTAGTATCTCATCCTCATCCTTAGTATATCCCCATTCCCCCAATTTTGCTAATTTATTATTATTTATATTGATTTTTTCCTTTCGTTAAATTCACACACATATATCTTGCCTCCAAAGCAACAAATTATGGTTGCAGCTATTACCCTTAAACTGATCCTAACTCAAGTCAAGACTGTGGTAATAAACATGGTTAAAATGACTGTATATTAATATATACCAGAACCATTAAATGTATCCTTTTCTACTGCATGTTTATTTCCAGTCAAGCCACCTTGAATATTTTAACTACTTTCAGAAGCCAAAAATACCTGCAAAGCCACTTAAATCTTATTTTTATTCAAACTCTTAACCCATATCTATAAAACTATCCTTGCAACAATCATTTGTGCAGAAATAGAGCTACGTATTGAATGAGGCAACCATCACTTTGTGTTTCTGGAGAAGTTTTGGAGCTCAGATTGAATGAACCAAGGAGAAAGGGATGCAAGAAGAAGCTTCATCCATGCGTGACATTAATAACTGTGAATAGCTGTCAGCAAGGCAGTGATTTATAGTATAATTAATGAATAATTATGTGGCGGATTAATGCTGTCTTATTTGTATGGTAAAGAAAGTTAAAGATGTTTCTTCATGGAGTGCGGCTAATACAATATGAGTATCAGCTAAATGACTGCTTGCAGAATCATATTTCATTTTTGTCTCCACCAACCATGTGAAAGGTCCCTGGTGGGCAGCTGTGGCCTAGTGATCTGAAGGTCATGAGTTTAAGTCCCCGGACCAGTAGGTTACCTTGAGGTGCTCTTCTTTAGGAACAGTGATGGCCTTGTGGTTAGGGAGTTGGCCACATGACTGGAAGGTTGTGGGTTCAAACCCCAGACCAGTAGGTTGCCCTGAGGTAATCTTGAGCAAGGTACCATCCCATCACTGCTCCTCAGGCACTTTAAATAACTGCACCCTGCTGCACGGTGTGTCTGGGTGAAATGCAGAGGTTGTGGTTCACTGTGTGTTGTGCCGTTTTTCACAATGACATGTAGTCACTTTCACTTACGATATCGTTCCTAACACCGTTCCCTGGATCTCTTGGTCAGTCGTTTGCAGGGTCCATATCATGCATGTTCTTTCTGTTTTATTGAAGAAGTTTCAAAATGTATTATTGGTGGACTAGTGGCTTCGAGTCAATGACCAGTAGGTTGTTCTGAGATGCCCTTGAGCAAAGTTTGAGGGCAGTGCTGGCTTAGTGTTTAGGAAGTAGGTCCCAGGATCAGAAGTTTATGGGTTTGAATCCCATACCAGTAAGTGGCCCTAAGGTACCCTTGAGCAAGGTACTGTCCCTATTACTGCTCCCCAAGCATGGTGTGTACCAATACAATGTGGAAATTAAGCTTCAGAAACACTTAGTTTTAATTACTGTTTGATGCCACAAATATCCGTTTTCCCGTCTATTTCTGATCAGGCATTTTGTTTTTTTTTAAGACCTCCACAACCTTGGATATGAGATGTTGCTTAGATGGCTGTATGGTCGGATAGATAAATGGCAGCCAATCAGATTTGCGCTTACTTACACATATGAGTTTCAAAGGAACAATAAGAAAAACAATATGCAATTTAATTTTAAGGAATTTAAAAAGTGCAAATGTTCCAAGACTGCATTAAAGCAAACATTAGATAGCACTGATATTAAACGTCAGGTCCATTAGCTTGCCGAAATGGGATAAATTAGAACACAGCCATTCAGCAAATGTGCAGAACTTGGATTCAGCTCAGATGTTTGATCAAGAGAGAAAATAAAAGGAGGGGGGGGGGTTTCTTTCCCCCGAGTTACTCAACGATTATTCATTCATTCATTCATGCCTGTAATTGAACTTGCTTTTGTCATCACAATTACATTATACAGGGCTAATTTGATACAATTTGCTAAAGAAAAACATACATTTCATTACTGCAATAGGATCCCGACTAATTCATGCCATCACTGTATCATTCCTTCTCATATCTAGTTGTCGGCTTGGGGCGGAAGTGCTTTGAGTCAGCCTCATTCCTGCTATTAATCTCCCTTCTGGGAGTTCTAAAGAAAGCCATTTGAGAATGGCAGTAATGGCCAGACCTGATTTAGCCCTGTTGTGAAAGGATTAGGCTTTCTAAAGACACTAAGGCTCAGTGGAGGAAGGCCATGGCGTTAATAGCGATGGTAGAGAAGCAGAATGGAGGGGGGCTGCTTTTGTAACGCTCTTGTTAATGGAAGAGAGATTTCTGTTTAAATATGAGCCACTCACGAAGCGAATTCCATCGCATTCATCATGCAGACTCCCACTGGATGCAGTTACAAAACTGCTAAGTCCTGAAGCTTCTGTTGCCCCTTTGTGGGCACAACAGAAGCAGTGAAGTAAGACACAATCAGAAGGGATGCAGTCAGACATGATCTGTCTGGCCTCGAAGTCCATTTTCTTGTGGCTATGAAGGCTCGTCTGTTTTCTCAGAAAGCTTTGGATCTATTTTTTTTTTTTTTTTGAAGTTGCAATGGCACATAAGAATACCCTTAATATCTGGAACTGCTAAAGCAGCAGAAGGATTATTGGAATTTCTCCAAATGGTGTGCCAGCTGCATCAGTGGTGCTGCATAATTTCCTTTTTTTCTCCATCAAGATGTGCTTGATGGCCCCAAGGTTCATATGAGGAACATTTCATAGCTACTGTAACGCTGGGGTGGTGTGGGTAGGACGTTGAGCCGGGATTCTCACACTTGACTTTATTAACTGATCTGCACATAATAAAAGATTAAGGCACAAAATGAAGGCACCACAGTTACTATGGAGATTACCAGTGTGAATGACTGACGCGCTGCTCTGACTCATTTGGGCGCATAAATCCTGCATCGGTGAAACACACCTGTGCCCTAATGAGCCCAGGTGTGCTCAGTCAGAGCAGAGCGCCATCTACCATGTCAGCCACCCTCTTAAAAAGGTGCCAAGAGGGGTCCTTGTAGAGAACCATTCAATGGAGATTCGAAAGAATTTAAAGTCTGAGCACCTAAATTAAAAATAAAAAAAGCCTTTGTATTTTGTAAAAGTTCTTCATGTCCTACTTGATCCAAATATTCAAGACAATGATTGGAACTCAACACAGCTGTGGTGCACAAACACAGCATCACAGAAGCATGAATGATGTACTGCAATTCAACCCATGCAGAGGCTTTAAATGTGAAAAAAATTAATCTGCATTATAAGCAATTGTTTGCAATAATAGCATTTTATTCTAGTAGAACAGAAAAACATTTCTTAAGAGAAACAATAAATGATACCAAACCAAACTGTATACCAGGCATAAATACCAGCTGCAGTGAGGAATGAGTGCCTGGTTTCCCTCCGGGCCCTCACTCAGCCCAAAACTGCACAGGGTGTCGACTTATAATAAAAAGCTTTAATTTATTAGAGGCCTTATTACTCTGCAGTTATGTAGCGGTGGCCTAGTGGTTAGGGAGTTGCCACCAGAATCTGAAGAGCATGGGTTCCAGACTCATAGGTTACCCTGACGTACCCTTGAGCAAGGTACTGCTCCCAGGAGCTTTAAATAAATGCTGCACGGTGTGTGTGGGTGAAATGCAGAGAGTGCATTTTGTTGCAGGTTCTGTGCTGTGTTTCATGACAAAAATAGTCACTTTCACTTTTTGCACTTTCACTCGTATGTGGTTGAGTGGTCAGTGCCCTTCATGCATCCCTGCATCAGTTGTAGCAAAAGTGAAATGAATGAAGTGAAAGTGACTGTTGGTCATTGTGAAACACGGCACAGCACACAGTGAAACACAACAAAATGCATTCTCTGCTTTTCACCCACACACACTGCAGCAGGGGGCAGCTATATACAGCACCCGGGGAGCAGTGATGGGAATGGCGCCTTGCTCAAGTGCTTTGCTCTTGGATTCAAACCCATGATCTTTTGATCTTGGGGTCTAGTCCCTTAACACCAGGTCACCGCTGCCCAATCAGGAATTTTGCAGTCAAGATTCCCACATTTCGGGTCAACCGGAGTGCAAAGGCTGAGCCTCACCATGAATGAACCACCTCCCTGATCATGCAATCTCCCCTTGCAGGTATCAAGTTCCTTCTTCTTGCATTTGATGATGTTAACGTTGCCGGTAACTAATGGAAGGTTTGTGGGATTGGATGCACTGCATGGACTAGATTTGCAGCAAAGATCTGATCTACAGTCCGGATGGAAGAAATTAGGCGGTGGTGTTTTGTAGGAGATTCTCTTCCATTCCACCTCTCCTTTCCCCCATATTTGGTCAGTGGGCAGGTGACCCACTTAGAATTGCCATCGCTCCAGCACGATCCACCTATTAGCATATAGTGTGCAGTAATGAGCTTATCCGAAGCATAAATCTTCTCTCTCCTTTTGTCTCATTGTTGCCTGTGTCAGCCATATGCGTATTGAAATAGACTCCTCATTACGGCCTGATCTATGAAAGAACCACATTAACACAATGGAAACTTGGGGGGGGTTGTCTCCTACAGCTGGATCTACAATCAATTGTCCCTCATGTCATCACTCACAGCTTTCAGCCACTGGTATGAATGATAAAAGAACATTCCTCTGCTGAACCTCAACCATTCAAGGACAGAAGGAAGAAAGAGAGAGCGAGCAGCTAGCAGACTCAGAGCCAACAGTAATCTTAGATGTAGGGCATTGAGGAGAGTGGGGTGAACATTAAGGTTGATTTGCCAGACTTAACCCTGTGGCTCGATTCTGATTGCATCCCCCGAGCATTAGGAGACTCTTTTTAAATCCCGTTAGTCATCCGATATGAATAGCATTATACATGCAACATTACACCAGATCTCACAGGCCTGGCTGTAAGACCAGGCAATGTTCTCAGCGGATAATTTATCAGCATGAAAACCACTGATGCTTTTTTAATGAAATAAATTGGTAGATAACTGTTTCTACAGAAACTGACAACATCCAAAGAGCTGCCACTTATTTGTGTGATGACAATCTGTCTGCACTGGCTCTACACTACACTTCAGGACGTGTGCAGTAGGTGCTTTCAGAACTGGAGTGTACAGAACTGTTTAGGCACCTGAGAAAAACAGATCTAAAACTAGATATGTATTTCAATAGTTATCCATTTCTTCCTGTTATCTGCATCTTCCTCCTTCAAACTAACCATCTGCGTGTCGTCTCTCACCACATCCACAAACCTCATGAAATCCTTTTCTCCTCTTTCTTGGCAGCTCCATCCTCAGCATCCTTCTCCCAATATAATCCTACACCTACACGCTCATTACACATTACATTTTACAATACAGCTATTAAAAGCAGCGGCGGTCTAGTGGTTAGGGAGTTGCCCCGGATCGGAAGATTTTGGGCTCGATTCCCTCACCAGTAGGTTGCCCTGAGGTACCCTTGAGCAAGGTACCGTCCCTGTCAATGCTCCCCGGGCACTTTCAATAGCTGCCCCCTTTTATTTATTTATTTATTTTAAAAAGTTTGACTTTTTTTCACGCAGATCATTTTTACCAAAAAGCCTAAATTTAAGAGCCATTCTCGGAGTCTGAGGGAGCATAACTGGCCTCGCTCTCTCCGATTTGGTAGGATGTGTCTCACCATAATGTCACAGCACATCTAGATCACTACTTTCCTCCTTCACTCGAAAGGGATTTTTGTAAAGCTTCCTAAAAGTAGCTGTGGAAAAGAACCTGTATGTTGGCAGAGCACGGTCCATTGCTTTGGGAATCCCGGCATAGTGCTAATATATTCCTGCTGCTGGGTTCTGAATCCAGATTCATACGTGGACTGATGGATGGACGTATTTCATTAGTGTTAATGTTAAAATGTGGTGTGGAAACGACTCCTAATTAAAGTCTACCTGGAATCTCATACAATGTGCTCGACTGACAACATCCAGAGAAAGCACTTCATCGTCACTTATAATGCCACAGACCTCACCTCCCACTGCACACACACACACACACACACACACACACACACAAAGCCCTGATTTGAGCATGTTCAGGGTCAGCCTAATGAGAAAGCCATCTATCAGGCAATGCACGTACACTCTCTCATGCATACACACACTCACACACATACACACACTTAGATAAACTGCAACCTCTTACTGAGACTTTAACAAAGACATAAAGGCAAACGAACCCTTCATAACACATTTGACTTTGGGCATTTCTATGCAAAGGTTTGTCCTCCAGTGCTTTACTGCCATTTCTCTGAGCTGACAGTCACAGGGGTTCCATCCGCATGATCAAACACCCACCCACGTTCCAGCCAATAATAAATAACACTTATAATAACTTTATAATAGAACATTTGTGTTTCTGGAGGATAATCTTTAAACTTAATACTGCTGAACCACCCAGAAAACTGGCTGCTTTACCCAGAAATTCATTTCTTCACGTATGGCCTTTGTAGAATTGGGATCATTGAGCTAACTTATAGTGATTATCGTGATGATAATACCATGCATGTCTGTTATTTCAGTGATCGCTATAGATGCTACAGATGGTTTGTGGAGGGCAGTAAAAAAAGCTAAACCAGAATTCAGCCACAGTGAAGGTTGTTTCAGCCAGATCTGAGTTTTTAATGCTGGAATTTGAATCAGAATCACTTCATATGTAGCCGAACACCTTTTTCTTTTCATCCTTTTTTAGAGCACTGTTCAAACCAATCCGGTTCATGTTAAAAACAATCTCTCTCTCTTTTTCTCTCTCTCTCTCTCTCTCTCTCTCTTTTTCTCTCTCTCTCTCTCTCTCTGTACCCCAATCACATGCAATCATTGGAATCCCAACTGTATGGAGTGCGATTACTCTCCTTCCACCTGCTGTGCTGAATCAGTCCATGTGCTAATAAAGTCAAGGCACCCTTATGAAAGCTGCCCTTAAAACATACGCTGTGGGGAGTAAAAGCACACAGCTGCTTTAACCTGCTATTATGATCGCATAGCCCTCTCATTTCTTTCTCTCTCTCTCTCTCTCTCTCTCTCTCTCTCTCTCTCTCTCTCTCTCTCCCCACTTTCATTCTCTCAAAAATACACTGTATATACTAACAGTCATATCTCTGAAAAATAGCTCAATAGAGCAAGAATATATGGTTCAGTATACATCAGGATAATTTAGACTACCTGAATTGTTCACATAATTTTTTTACATCTGATCTGATTATCCATCTTCTGCCTGTGCACTTCTGTCCAATGAAAAAAGCAAATCATATATTATATGAAGCCAGTGGATTTCACAAAAGTTGCATGTCTTTTAAAGCAGTTCAAGTGTCTTTAAAGCATTTACTCATTTTCAGGCGCTTGTCCTAATTAGGGTTGTGGACGGTACTGGAGTGTATCCCAGCTCTCAGATGGTGAAAGGCAGGGAAACACCCTGGACAGGTCGCCAGTGCATCATGGACATGATAGACATGGACACACAGACACACAGGTAACTTGGCGTCTCCGATTCACCTGATGTGCATGTCTTTGGACCCGGACTGCCCCGCCTGGGATTCGAACCCAGGACCTTCTCACTGTGAGGTGACTACCCTATAAAGCATTTAGTCAAAGCAAAATAAGGTCTGGTTGGGTCTGCTTTTGCTGTAAAACTGGCCGTAAACAAAACAAAAACAAAAAAAAAAACTAAAATCGGTGGTCAGTGATCAGCTGGTGTGCATGTCAGTCACAATCGTCTCCTGCAAGCGTAGGACTTGTGGGTAGCACCTCCATGTATGTGCTATATTGCACTGTGGGACAACACTATCCATCACAACCATACTCGAGTTCAATGTTGGATCTTTTCATACACATGGGCACTTCCTCAGGCCATTTATATTATATTACTGGGACTACTGGCTGGCCATGATATTAGATGGGAGTACTGACCTATGGTGACCTGTGGTTTTTATATCCACAGGAGTCCAAAATAAGCAGCAGATTTGTAAAGATTGAAGCTTATTTTGATGCCTTTTTTTCAAGAAAGTAAGAACTTACTCAAATAGCCCCTTAATACAAGCAGCACCAGACAGGGACACATCATTAGTTATGGTCCATTGATTTATTCTGGTGTCATCCCAACTTAGAGGCCTTTGGTCATTTTTTTTTTCATTTTTTTTCAGATAGGACAGCTTTTCTTTGATGAACATATCTAGGTCAGAGAATTCAAAGAGGATAATGAATCAAACTTTTGATTTTTCTCTCATGTGTACTTTTGGCCCTAATGCCAGATGGAATTCACGGAGAAAGGGACAACATGAAAGCTAACAAGATTCAGGCTGGAGCAGATCTGTATTATAGGAAGGTTGCAGTCGTATAAATTAGGAGTTAAATTTGGGAAATAAAGGCTGTTTATTTGAAGGTCGCAGGAAAATGGAAAAGCATTTTTTTCCTGTTGTGGTAACCTATGCTTTGCACAAGGCCTGTCAAAGTGAACTTTAACCCTGTGAGCTTGTGAACGGACGCATGAGCCAATAGAAAATGAGCGGGCGTCTTTATTCTGAAACGTGCGTTGCTTTTCAGCCAACCAAATCATTTGTTGCTAACATTTGCACACACTGGCAAAGAAAACAAAAAGGCGATCTTGACATGACCTGTACCTCACAAAACACCATAAAAATGATTTGCAAATCCTCTATGCATTTTCCATCCAGGGTTAAAGGGGATGCTGGAGCTGACGCTCATGAGGTGAAAAGCAGAGACTCCCTGAACAGGTCATTTGCTCATGGTGGGCCAAACACACACATTCACACTCAGAGTCACACCTAGGGGGCAATTTGGCATCTTCAGTCCATCTGACATCCATGCTTTTTGACTGTAGGAGCAAATTAAAGCAGCCAGAGAAAATCCATGAAGGCCCAGTGAAGCCTTGGAAGCTCCCCATGAAAAAGAGCCAGGCTGACCCAACTTTAACTCAAAACCTTTTCAACACCACCTCAATACATTTGCACACTTGTAGATTCTGTGCCTCTCTTACACTCGATTATCATACCTGTTACAAAACCGGCAAACACCACTTGAGCATTTGTTGCAGGACTGCTAACTAGGACACACCCAGCACAAATTGAAATCAGTAAGTTCCTCTCTTCTCCAACACATTTTCCAATTCGTTCTTTGTGCACTTCCGCTTTGTGAGCCCCTGATCTCCTGGGTACAGCAAGTAACCCACAAAGTACAGCAAAATGGCAGTAGGATGTAATGCAATTGCTATAAGTGTCGGTACATAGAAGGTCTTTCTAATAAACTCAGTATACAAGTCGTTCGCGCAGATGACTACAAGCACGTTGCCAGTTTCCTCGTCCTCTCTCACAAGCACAGAGCACAATATGTCTTTCCCTAGGATCAGAGCTTGTGTTTAACTCACACTCTAAAGTGTTGAGACGGCGTGTGCGTGTCTGAGGGAGAGACTGCTCGGCGGGGGGGACACCATTTACCCAGCGGCCTCTGCATCATTAGCGAAAGATGGAGATTGGTCTGTCTCTAACTCTCTCTCTTTCTCTCTCTTCACACACATACGCACACAACCCACATCTCCATAACTCTCTTCTAACACTGTCATCACAGGGAACCCAGCATCAGTCCCCCTACTTGCAGATAGTTGCCAGAGAACAGAGACACGAGGCCCACCATGCTGCGCTCTGCATCTCCTGATATAGCAGGAAAACGAGTAGCTTTCATTTCAGCTCTCATTGTTTCACTTCTTCTTCAAACCAGGGTCAAACAGCAGCGTTATAAGAATGGAGTGCACATGGGAAAAAAATGGAACGTCTGCAAATAAGACTATGAGCTCTCCCGAATGTGTCGGTCAAGATGGAGTATGGGTTCTAGAGTATAGAGATATCATACCAGAGGTTTTACTTTTACTTTTTTACATCTACTTCTACTTCTTTTGGCTGCTGCCATTTAGGGGTCATCACTACAGATCAATCATCTCCATTTCCTCCTGTCCTTCACCATCTTCCTCCTTCAAACCAACCACCTGCATGTCCTCTCTCACCACGTCCATAATCCTCTTTGGTCTTCGTCTTCTCCTCTTTTCTGGCAGCTCCATCTTCAACATCCTCCTCCTAATATAATCCTCGTCTCTCCTCGTCTCCAAAACATCTAACCTGAGTTGTCCCTCTAATATGCGCATCTCTATTTCTGTCCATCCTCGTCACACCAAACAAAACCTAAGCATCTTTAACTCTGACACCTCCAGCTCCGCCTCCTGTCTTTTCATCAGTGCCACCGTCTCCAACCCGTACAACACAGCTGGTCTCACTACTGTCCTGTAAACCTTCCCTTTTACTCTTGCTGATAATCGTCTGTCACAAATCACTCCATCTACTCTTCTCCACCCATTCCAGCCTGCCTGCACTCTCTTCTTCACATCTGGATTTTAGGGTTTCCTTCTTCGTTCACACATAACCTGGAAATTTACGCGACACTTATTCCAAATACAGGCAATCAGCCAGTGCTCGTTTGGTTTATTTCACGTAGCAGCGCCAAATTAAGCAAAGTTCACACAACAAGATATTAGCCCTGATTTTCCACTCGCTGACAGTTTCTGGAAATCAAAAGCCCCAGATCAGAGGCAAATTAGCGTTTGCTCAGGGCTTGCAAATCAGAGCTCCAAGACCTTCACTGATGCCTCACTGATGCAGCAAGCAGGTAAAACATCTGGAGCCCATACCCTGTGGTGTAAAAAGAATTGTTACCCGGTTATGACCAACAGTGAATGTAGTCAAGGTACAGCCAATGAGAATGCAAAACGTGCTGTGTGTGAAGGAAGGAGTTCTATTTTTTATTTTTATCCTTTTTTTTTTCTTCTTTTTCACCAAAAATCACTTCTTGCTGACTTTCATTTCTGGAAGAAAATACACCCCTGTCTGCACTCTGTCATTCTCAGTATGACTTCTGTGGTGTGTTTTCACACCAGATTCCTCCTGGTGAAAGATCGTGTAATCTGGCACCCTCTGTTGCTGATCAAAACTCCAAAAATTGCTACAAGAATACGTAGTGTCTTGTTGCGTAGTGTGACGTAGTTTGTACACCGATCTGACCACTCAGAATCCGCCGTGTAGTCACCGATCTGACAGGGTCATATTGTGTGTTTAAGACTTAATGCTGTCTGATCTTTCCTTGGAAAAATCAGAACATGGTGGTCTAGTGGTGGGTACTTGCCTACGGATCTATGGCTTAAGAGGTCCCAGGTTTGAATCCCACCTCTGGCACGACCACCACTGGGTCCCTGAGCAAGACCCTCAACCCAGGACATGGAAGTCGCTCTGGATAAGAGTGTCTGCTAAATGCTGCAAATGTAAATGTAACATTTTGGCCAGTAGTGTTCACAGATGGTCAGCTTGGTGAGTCATGGTAAGTGAAAGCGAAAGTGACTACTTGTCATTGTGAAGGACACAGTGAAGCACAACGAAATAAAATCTCTGCATTTTACCCACACACACTGTGCAGCAGGGGGCAGACATGCATCCAGTGTCCAGGAAACAGTGATGAGGATGGTACCTTGCTCAAGGGTACCTCAGGGCAACCTGCTGATCCTGGATCCCAGGGCCAACTCCCTAATCACTAGGCTACCTCTGGCCCTTAGCAACCAACAGTGAGCACTAGGTAAACTATGTTCCAGATGTATTACACAAAAACTGACAAAAGTATTGAGCAGGTCAAAACCAGACATGGGAAAATACCACTGGTATTAAACCATTGATTAGTGGCTGATAACCAATTAGAATGTGATAATTTATCTTTAATTGAAGCACTTGACTTAAACACACAGACACCAGGACATCATGTAAGTCTGTGCTGTTTGTGCAGCTTTTTTTTTGACCCCTCCAATATTCAGTCTGACATTTTCTGCCAGTATCAGTCCAGTCAACGATCACATCGAATAAAAAAATTCTGAGCCATCCTGAGGCCTGAATTTTGTACTTTGGTCAATTTTGTTGACAATATGTCCTAAAACGTCCAACATAAGTGCGTATAAGACTATTTACTGTTTACGGAGATGGCCTATATGATTTTGCGGCTACATTAGCCACCAGCTAAAAGAAGGAAATTGTGTGAATTAGATAAGGCAGCTGCTCTCTTCAGTGGTAATAGTGTGTGTTTCATGTGACCGAGGGCAAAAGAACGGTCTTTAAAACGATATGAAGTAACAAACAGCAAAAGCCTGTTTTTTTTGTTTAGGTTTTTTCTCTTTCTTTCTTTTTTTTCTTTTTTTTTTTTTTTGCTTCTTTTGCATTTCACAAAGAAGCACCGCAGCCAATTTATATGATAATGCTCTTTTCTTTCCGTTTTTTTTTTTTTGGAGGTACGGTTCTTCACATTCTCTTTTACATATCGGTTGCTGTTTTTCCGCTCGCTTTAAAAAAGTGAAAAGTAATTACATGGCAGAGGAAAATGTGGCCAAACGGTAGGCTAGTAAGCAGCTTAAATGGGGAATAGCCTGCAGGTGCTGCCTGGGCCGCCACATGCGCACATGCAATTCATCATGCTCACGGAAACTTCCAGAGCCAGGATGGAGCCACGGTCTCCGTGCTGCTCATCAGGCAAGCCAGCCAGCTGGCTCCAGGCACCGGCCCGACTGTGGTGAGGGCCACAGCGGTGTTGGCGGCGGGGAGAAAGTGAGCCCACCCCAGCCCCTCTGATTCAGGCAAGGTTTTCTTCTGTGTGCACAGATCTGCTCATACATTATGCGCCTTTTCAAGAGAGGTTAACATTTTCAGCAGGCGACCTTGAGAGTCAGTACGGGAATTCTGCTGAAAGGGAATGTCATCAGTGACACTTTTGGTATGCAGTGCGCAAAGCAGAGCTGCAGTGAAAATGCAGGGAGGCTGAGCTTCGTGTATTACTTTAAGGCGGCAGTTACCAGCTTTGATTCTAGAGCATTTGTTTAGGACAGCATTTCTAGTCTGGACCGTGCCCACTCCTGTTTTGCATCCCAGAGTAAGATCACAGCCAAGTACACGGGCAAATTCTGAGCTCTAAACAGGTTATGAACAGGTCTGGACCAATAGAAGAGAGAATTAGAGTAAACACCTCTAAATACCTGTTCAAAGGTATTCCACACATCATTGTAAAGCAATTATTTAAAGTGGCTTGGCGTGAAATGCTCAATTCCAGAGAAAACTGCTATGTCAGAATTGTTGACAGTAGTGGTGATTGGGACCAGACTTCTCAAAGGCCTCAAATAAAGTCATTACATGGTTATTAAAGTAATGCCTGATGCCTGAAATCATTTAATGAAAGTTTCAAAAACAGTTTTAATGTAATTTTTTTTAAATAAAGTCAATTCAGGGCATTTGATCAAAATCACTTTTCGAATGGACGGATGAGGTGTAGGTGCACTGATTTTTTGGGACGGTAACAATATAAATGGCTTCTGATATGTAATAGACGCAACCATCATCGTAAATGTTTACAGTTCACGTTGCCTTTACTTAGTTCTTGAAATTTTGAACTTAATATATTTAAATATTTAATAATTGCTTGTTACAACTGGAGGGCTGCAACTGGAGTTGCCCCCCTGAGGCACCCTTAAGCAAGGTACCATCCCCGTCACTGCTCCCCGGGCGCTTTCAATAGCTGCTCCCTGCTGCACGTGTGTGAAAATGAGTGAGAGTGAGTGAGTGTTACAACTGGGGCGAAATACAAATAGTGTTTGTAGATAACACTATATAGTATATAATATATAATAATAATAATAGTATATATAACATAGATAACAACCATTTAACATGTTGCAAACTGCTTTCCAGGAGTAAATCAATCATATATAAATCCAGCCCAACTAATCGTCTGGTCTTAGTTAAGCCTGAGTCTGCGTTAAGGGAGGTCTGAGTTCAGGGGGTGTTAAAACTGGAGAAAACACAAAAATAACCAAGACAAAGGTACTGCAAAATGAATGTTTATGAAGTACCAATGTTTGGGAAGGACCATTGTACCAAAAAACAGATATACATTTCAGAGTGTAATTTTATTAAAAATAAATAAATAAAATTAAGAGCAGCCTCACACACACACACACCATGTCTCCATACCCTCTGAGGTATAGTATGCTATGGGAGCGAGTAGAGCGGTACTAAACTGAATTTTCCGTTGGCATTTTTCTTGTCTGAGGTTTGATGTGTGTATGTGTTGTGCTACAGATTGAAGCCATGGCATTTAGTTGAGCGGCTGCGTCCTCAGACTACAAACAAGCCACAGTAATTGTTGTGCATTCATGTGGATGCGGCGTCATATGAGGTTACCTAGGAGATGATACAGTCGCTTGCCTAGCGACAGATGTTCAACGACATTCAGGAGCCAGTCGCCAAGGACGTTGGATCTGACGGGCGAGCCTGCCAGGAGCAGCCATTATTGGGTTTGCTGTCGCCGAGACCTTGAAATCTGGAGATAACCAGCAGAAATCATTAAGCAAACAATGTCTGAATGCCTGAGCATGCACAGACGCGCTGTTCTAATCAGACCCTTAGCACCAGCCCCATTCAAACTCAGGGTAGGCTCTGTAAAGGAGGGAACAATGGGTGTTCAGCTGACACAGTCGGTCAGAGGATTATATCGGGAGGGATGTTGCTCAGTTTCTTTTCAGGAGCTGTTCTGGTTCCTGGTTGCCTGGGGCATAGCCTCGATTTTCCGACGACAACAGAAACAGAGCTTCAACTATGCAATCAGCAAACCCATGTGGAGAAGGTGGGCCAGTTTCCAATACAAGACAGTCATTTACTGTAATGAATCAAACTACTTTTGACTTGTGACTGGGCAGAATTTACCATCCTTGCTCCTCCATGTCTCCTATAGCATTATCTAAGCAACAGTACACTCACATATACACAACTGGACCAATTATAAGATATTGGGACTGGGAAGCTGGGGTTGCAAATTCAGTACTCTTGTGTTGATGCCCATGGCATGTAATACATTTTTATTACATTTAAAGTAATGTTAACAGAAAAAACACCAATATAAATATATAATAATTCATAAAAAATTATATTTCTATGGGAAATATGATGCAACATGATAATCTTAACATGCCCTGAAGCTTTGCTACTCTCAGATAATGAGCTTTTGTCCTGGTTATGCACTTGTATCTTAGGGCAAGGTGTTATAAATTGTTTTGGCAGGATAGTTACTTGACTGCTGTTTTTAATCCACTGCGGCTGTATTACATTTTCAAGCAATGTCGAGTGACACTTGCATTTGACCCTTAAACACCATGCAATTGGGGACAGCCATACACCCAGCGCCCGGGAGCAGTGCTGAGGACAGTACCTTGCTTAAGGGTACCTCAGGGTCACATAATGGTCTGGGTCTTGAACCCATGATCTTCTGATCCACCACTGCCTCTAAATTTGTCCCACCGTTTAGAAAACCTCTCTGTAATGATATGAAACTCCATGACCAGCAGGCTTCCACGTACGTCACCACACAACTTTTAAAGCCTGAGAACTGCTATACATCTCACCCTATGCAACATTCATCCACTGTGACCTGTTGTTTGTCTGTCAGTTCACTACGTGAAAGATTGCAACCGAGGCTCACTGACTGCACAATCTTTCTTCAGAAGAGACAAAGCGTACCGAGCGACAAATCCCACTCCCTGTCTGTCACAGGCCAAAGAGGAGACTCTAGGGATGTGGTTCCTGCTTTATGGTCATTTGTGCAGAAAAGAAATCCTTCTTTAATCACTTTCAATCGAGGAAACTTGCTCTTTTTGTAGCTCTTTAACCCGCTTCTGTCTTCATGCAGTGGCCATTTTCAACACAGGTGAGAACATTGGCAGTGTTGTCCTCTAAAGTCTCAGTGCCACATTTATTCAATCATATCAATATTTACTGTGCATAAACAGGGCCATTGTCCCAGGGGAACTGACACAGCATGGTATTTCACAGAGAATTGAAAAGATTCTTGAATATTTTTTGGTATCTGTGATAGGCCACCACCATGGGAACAGCTGCTTACCCTACAATGCCCTGGTGAACCGAGCACTATTGCTACAGGATGAATAAATATTGGCCACAAATGCAACAACAAACCCTTTAAAATAAAAAAAACCCAAAACTTTTAGGTAATAGCAAACTACCTGACTTCATTTAGAATGAAATATTGATTAACTAACTCAAGACAAGAGCAAATTTCTCCTGCTAAACCCACAAATGCAGCATCCCAGTATAGCCATCACTCCCAAAGCTTCTGGAGAATCTGGATTCCAGATTAGTTGGCATGACGGTAACCTGAGCAACTTACCAACATGTCAGAAACAGTAGTCGACAGGCCTTATCTGTTTCTAACACACAATTTTAGAGGAGAGGAAACTGCCAACCTTGTTCTGCAGATTCATCCCTATAGCGCATCGGGATCTTTACCTGATTCTCTTCTGTTCCTGCCTGGCTTTTTTTTCTTTTTTTTTTTTTTGCTCTTTTTTTCACACAGTTAGCAGAAAATTTACACTATATCTGCTGTATGCTATAGACCTCCGGTCAGCAGAATCCAAGAATAAGCTTAGACTCAAATGTTGCCCTAGGACGAGTGCAGCGCTGTCCTCCAAATCCTCAGTTGCAAAAGTCTTCAGTCACATCAATATTTACTGTGTGTAACGCAGTCAATACTGCACCATCAGCAACACTTTATTGTCTCTCTTTATGTTTCGGCTTAATATGTTTTGACTGTTTTATTGTGTAGATGGCTGCGTGCCCATACACATTATAATTAACTATGAAAAGACTGTGCTGACATTGTGACGGTACAGAAAGAGCTCTATGAAAGACAATTATGCAAACGGCTTCAAGTCGCAACAAAGCCTGCGATTCACAAGAGTCGCCTCGACTGGAATGCTACGGTCAAGGACAGGTTGGATAATGAGAGGACACGGACAGATCCTGACTGTTCCATATTCCTCTCATGCAAATCCCTCCTCCTGGCCAGCGGATCGAACAACAAATTACAGCAGTGAAAGAGGACAATGTGCAGATCTAGCTCCAGTTGTTGGGAGCTGTCACTGAGGACAATGGAGTTTTCAGATCAGCTGAATGAAACTTGTGTACAGTACACCATCAGCTCAGGTTAACGGGCTGTCAGTGCCTTGTGGGCACTGACAGACCTTGGCAGGGCATCGAAGGAGGGTTGTTGGGAGGAGTAGTTCATCAATACTTTACTGTATGTAGGAAGATCCTTCTTCCTCAAAGCTTAACAGTCAATGGAGATTTGCTGAAGCGGCATTGATGAGCCGCATCAGGATCAGTAATTACATATGTGGGCCACGGTTCATAAATGTTTCATGCGTGGAGAGCGGCGGCATCGGGAATGATTTAGCATAATGCAGGGGATGTATAGGAGGAGATGCTATGCAGTAGGCATTACAGCATCCCAGTCTGTCCACTGCACATTTTGGATCCTTTCCTTCTCAGAAGACTGAAGTCAAGCCAGGTTTAACTTTTAGTTTAGAAGAGAAAATTGCTTTGTGTTCCCATGACTGGGATTGAGAAAGCTTGCTTCTCAGCCCTGGGAGGTTTCCATAGCTCACTCAAGCACATTCGTTTGGGAATTTTCAGATCCTTTTCTGGAAGCCTCGTGGCACAGGTACAAAATGAGCCCTCATTTTATTTGGAAATGGAAAGGGCTTGGGGACGTGGACTGGGAAAAAAAGTAAGAGAAAGCGAGAAAGATAGGAGGAGGGAGGAGTGGTGAGGGGTTAGTCGCAGAAGGAAATGGAAAGAGGAGTGAAAAATGAAAAGAAAGCTATAGTTGTGACAAGCCAGATTGAGGAAGCTGGGAAAAAATGGGGTTAGTGGGGGGAAAAAGGATAGACAGTGCTCTCTAGTGGTCATGCCAGCTGCTCAGCATGATGCGCCTTCCCAGGCTTGAAATACTGCTTCAGCACCATTTCCTTTTTTGACAGAATATTAAGTTTGAACTCAGCAAATTGACAGGGAATGAGGAAGGAATTATACTTAGAATAAGATGTTTATACCCAGTTGCATTTCTTAAAGACTCTATTCAGTACTGGCAGAACTGCGAGCATCATGAAAGTTGTCCGTGACTCCTGTTTAAAAACAGGGAGGCGAGGGGAGAAGGAGAAGCAGGGATGGAAGAAGGGAAGGAGAGAAAAGAGGAAAGGAAATTGCATACGCCTCCTTGCAAAATATAGACTGCAGAAAAGGTTGAGGAGTTTTACCAGGGTGACCTTGTCTATGTGAGGGAGTCAAGCAGGGGTGCCTCATGAAATTGGTCTAAAAGAGAGAGAGAGAGAGAGAGAGAGAGAGAGAGAGAGAGAGAGAGAGAGAGAGAGAG
>CM029387.1:5432595-5512595 GCA_017165825.1 Hepsetus odoe
ACAACCTTCTGATCCTGGGTCCAACTTCCTAACCACTAGGCCACCACTGCCCCATGATATGAGAAAATGAGCAAGACAACAAAACATGACAATGCAATGGGAATAACGTCCAGCCAAAGATGAAAACAAATTCAAGGGTCCCTCAGGACAACCTACGGATCTGGGATTCAAACTCATGACCTTCCAATACTGGGGCCTAGTCCCTAAACCCTTGAAGGCCTTGATTGGTTCGATCATGACAGTTTGGGGTTGGAGCAAATCTTCCAGGATGGTGATGGTGGAGAACCAGCAGCAGACTCAGAAACAGCAGGTGCCCACATTTGAAGACTGAATGAACCCAGCCAAAGCAGTGAACCTATCGAAACTGAGCAAATGAGTTCTGATAGTTAGATTAACAGATATAAAAGCAGCTGTCAGTTACAAAAATGGGAGCTGTAGGGTCTTCCTGTTTCAGAGGAAGTATGTTTGATCTATGTCTGGCCTTTTTTAGTGATGATAATTGTGTTTTTTTGCTTTATTTTTCCTATTAACGACCACCGGAGACTCGTTTTTTCTTTTGTTAATGACCACAGGCGAGCGGAAAGAGCGGCCGTTCTAGATCCGAGTCCCAGGGAACCTGGACTGCTTCTCCTCAAGAACACCTCAAAGGAGCGACTCCTTGGGTTATTATCAGCCCCTTCATAAGGAAGACTTGGGTATTAACCTGCGGTGGCTTCCTTCAGGCAGCAGCAGTGTGCACTGATTCGACTGGGTAACGTGAGTGAGAATGAATGAATATTTTCAGGACCAGTGTTGCTGTTTGTTTGCTAAAAGGGGAGCAACAACATCTGTGCAACATGAAGAGCACAAACAAATCTCCCTCAGGCTTAAAAGTAAGAACTCATAAATACACAGTAAGTGTTGATGCCACCTACTGATTCACAGTTTGCCCTCTTATCTTTCTATCAGTCTGTCTGGCTTTTGTTCTTCCTCTCTTTCAAGTAAACAACAGCAACCAGTGTTTAGGAACTTCACCGAGTGTATATTCCAGCGAAATGTCGGCCCAATTTATTTATTTACTTGAAAGTGAAAGTGACTACCCTCATCATTGTGAAACGCAGCATAACACAACACAAAGAATTTCAACCTCTGTGTTTCACCCATACACACACACGTGCAGCAGGGGGCGGCTATTGAAAGCGCCCGGGGAGCAGTGATGTGGACGATACCTTGCTCAAGGGTACCTCAGAGCAAACTACTGGTGAGGGACTCGAACCCACGGTCTTCCGAGGCTGGGCCAACGCCCAAACCACGTGGCCACCACTACCCCATTAAATAATCATTTAATTATTCATTTATTGATTTGTTTGTTTGTTGTATTAATTTATACCAATGCATGTTTGTCTTTTGCCGCCAGGTAGAGGAGTAAAAATCTTGAAATTTGGGAACGAAATGAACTGTTTAAAAAACAAAAAAAAACTGTAAATGAAAAAAAATGTATATATACAGTACCGTGCACATTTAAGGCAGGTGTGGAAAAAATGCTGTAAACAAAGAATGCTTTCAGAAATATAAAAAATGATTGTTTATTTTTATCAATTTACAAAATGCAAAGTATATATATATATATATATATATACATTAACATTATATTTTCCTCAAGAAATGATGCAACATTTTATGTATTTTAACTTTTTTTTTTTCTTTATAATTTATCAGTTAAAATAAATAAAATGTTGCATCATTTCTTGAGGAAAATATAATGTTGTTATTTTTTTTTACCATTGTATGGCGTCTTCCCGGGTGTAAAAGTCAGAGATTTGACATAAAATATTTTGACATCCCGCCGCCAGAGAGAGAAAGCAAGAAAATCTAATTTACCTGGTGGGACTGGACTTCAGTACAAACCACATGGAAACTAAACATCATAACATGCATCGTGCATTTTGAAAGTGTTTTCTGCTTTACTGATTTCTATGATTTTAGGAGGTGTAGTCCTCAATAAAAATGCTTTGCTTCTGTGACGTGAGTTATTTGTCTCTGTAAGTTCACTGAAAGTAACAGGGACTCATCTTTAAATCTGATACACATAACCAGCCAATTAGAATAAAGGGCATCTTGTTAGATGTTTATGGGCCATGCATATGGATTTCGGTAGTTGATTATTTCCTAGATCGAAGTAAAAGAAGGTTTAATTGGAAAGGAGGAGATGCTTTTCAGCGAGGATTATTTGCTTCTATTTTTGTGTTGTTTTTTTAATAAAGGCTTTGGCTCCCGTGCCTGGTCCTGGGCATGGAGAGGGGAGAGAGAGCGGAAAAGAGGGTGGTAGAAAGAGAGTGGGAGGAACTGGGAGTGTGTGTGTGTGGGTGTGTGTGTGTGTGTTGGGGGGCATTAACGTTTGGATGTGCAAGTGAGAGCATTTCCATTTTTTGCTCTATGTGTCCCGTTGGTGCCTGCATGGAGAATCCAATTAGACAGATGGGGGCAAGTCTGAGGATCGATGTGGGGCCCTGTTCCATGCCAGCAAATACTGGCAGCTCTTAGATTTAATTACATTCACAGTATGGTAAACGCTACACTGCCACAGGCCCGGTACACTCTCTGCCCGCAGCAAACTCGCTCACACACACACACACTTCCTTTTACAGTCCTGCTGAGACACCCAATTTATGAAAAAAGGTATAAATTATGACTGAACTGCAGTATAACCTCACCCTCGCTAACTCACTGGAGGTATTATAAGATGCATCGGCATTACTCGACCCTTTTCTGTATTTTATTGATTTTTTTTTTTTTTTAAATAGGTTGGTCAGTAGGCTTTACGGTAAATCTTTTCTATCAGAAATGATATTTGTCCATGTCCTGCATCTTTGGCCACCTACTCCCTGAAAGTGCACCGATCAATAGGTTGGAAAATCACTTTCTCAGCCAAAGAGGGAGTGAATTTTACATACAGGGAGGGATTTCAATAAATATGTGTTTTAATAAGTTAAAAATTTATCTTAAGATTTGGGAGGGGGGGGGGGGGTTAATGGTGCGTAGGTCTTTATTTCAGTTTGCCTTTTCATTTGTCTCGATTTGGTTATGTTTTCCAACAGGGTGCAAAGTCACCTGCCCAGTCCTAACGTGGCCTTTAAAAATGCTGAGAGAGGGGACGGTTCAATTTAAAACTATTTCTAACCCAAGCGAAGAAACTCCCTCAGCAAGTGCATCTTCACTGATCCTCTCCTACTTGGGTCCATGAATTTCTAAGAAAGTGAGTCGGGCTCAAATTGAGTTTCCATAGCGGTGCATCTTTTATATCAATGACCATTTAAATAACTGGATCTGAAGTTGTCCGATCCAATCTTGGGTAACCTTAGGTCACTGCTCCAGGGTACATACTTTGACATTTAAGCAATTAAACTGGAGTTTTCTGTAGAAAAATGGAAATAAGAGGACATATATTTTCCTTAATGTCCCATAAATTCATTCTTCCATTTACTGTGCTTTGCTGGGGAGTTCTAACCTGAGTGCAGGCAAGCAGACATGGAAGGGGATTAATTGCAGAAATGTCTGAGGTGTGTGTAGTGTTTAGGACTTCAGAATAACCTTACCCAGCAATTAAGGCCACAAAATACATGGGCAAGCACTCTCAAAGCCAGTGCGTTCTAATAAGAAGTGATAGCGCACTCTCAGTAGAACTGGTAATAAACGAGGCCCTTTTCTCCAGGGAAAAAAGCCCACTCTAATAATGACCTTCAAAGGGTGCATTTACAAAGAAAAAGAGCATCAACAGTTTACCCTCATCACTCATCCTGTGAACAAGTTTATTGAACTGCTTGCCAATCAGTTCAGTTTTTGAGTAAAATGAATAGTGTAAAAGCTGCAGTGAGAAGAGTCTGTGCATGCACATAATAATGCGTGTTGCAACAATGTCCAGATTAGTCATTATACTAATCAATGTCAATTAGTGAAAAGTGAAAGTGACTATTCTGGTCATTGTGAATTACAGCGCACAGTGAAATTCCACCTCTGCATTTTAGCCACACAGTAGGGGGCAGCTATTGAAAGCGCCCAGGGAGCAGTGATGGGGACAGTACCTTGCACAAGGGTACCTTTGGGCAACCTACGGTTCTGGGATTTGAGCCCACAATCTTCCGATCTGGGGACTTAGTCCTTAACCATTACGCCACCGCTGTCCCAGTCTTAGTCTTTCATTTAAAAACATCTTTAATAAATATTTTGAAAAATGTCGTATTTGAATACATTGCAAAGGAAATGTGTTGCAACAACAAAACAACAACAACAACAACAAAAACAACAACAATAATAATTATTATTATTATTATCATTATCATCATTATTATTATTATTATTATTATTATTGCTGTTATTATTATTATTATAATCATCATCATCATCATCATCATTATTATTATTATTATTATTATTGTTGTTGTTGTTGTTGTTGTTGTTATTAAATTATCATCATCATCATCATCATTGTTATTATTATTATTATTATTATTATTGGTATTATTATTGTTGTTGTTATTATAGTTATTATGATTATTGTTGCTGTTGCTTTTATTATTAGTTGTGTCATTGTTTTTATTATTGTTGTTGTTGTTGTTGTTGTTGTTGTTGTTATCATTATTATTGGTGTTGTTGTTATTGTTATTATTATTATTGTTTATACTTTATGCCAAAATACATGATACATTATTTTACACTGTGTATTAATAAATATCACATGACTGTATTTTATTCAAATGATTTTTGCCCATATTTACTTGTTATTCAAGTGTTATTCACTTTCCTTTAAGTGCCTTTTATGTGATGTTGTACACAGAACAGAAAAAAACAGCACGATATCTGTAAGTGACCAATATAACTTCACCCAAAATATTTGGTGACATTAGTTTAGAAACAGCACGGAGACCTTCCTCCTAGGGTTAGGGTTAGGGTTAGGGTTAGGGTTAGGGTTAGGAGTTAACCTAAGGAGTTTTCGTTTGTGTAGAAATAGTTCAGATAACTGAAGTCTAGTTTGAGCAAAACTGATCTGTGACATGATCTGTGATATTTTGCAATAGGAAGTGAAAGTGTCTGCATTTAACCCATACACACCCTGCAGCAGTGGGCGGCTGTATCCAGCACCCGGGGAACAGTGACGGGGACGGTATCTTGTTCAAGGATACCTCAGCACAATCTACTGGTCCTGGGTCCTATGATTTTCCAATTATGTGGCCATTTGCTAGCATTAGAAAAATTAATCCAAAATGCGTACTCCACATCAAAGCATCTCATTCTGTTCCCACGGAGATGAGGCACAGGTTGGAGATCACTTAGATCTCGGCGATACCAAGGCGATAAGCTAAACCAAATGAGTTTTGGAACGGCAGAAGTGTCCTCCTGCCAGATTCCGCCTATATCTCACTCCCTACCCCTAGAGTGGGCTCAGTTGATTAACGGAGAGCACCAGGGTCACCAGGTGCTGGGCCATGCAAAAGCATCACAGCAGTGGCCCTCACCTCAAACACTTTATCGGCCCTCCAGGAACAGCAAGGCAGAGGGAAAAACTGCCCTGCAGGAAAAAAAAGCTGCACAGCTCAGATGTAGAGTGGGTGACACCGATGACACTGCGGCCGTCCTGCCTGCACCCTTCATTAAAAATGCTTGGGTAAGCCTACTTTTTTCGCTGCCCACAGCCTCATTACGCCTCCCAGCTAGAGCCGGCCTCTCTGAAGCCTAATTGATTGACTCTCCTCTGTCTCTCTCTTTTTTTTTTCTTTTTTGCAACCCTGTGGAATACAAACACTCACAGCGGCCAATGGCAGCCAGCGCACCTGCTACAAGGCCACTGCCAAAAACGAGACAGGCTCTCAGCTGCTAACGAGCCTGCGCTTGGCAATGTTTTCATTCATTTAACTTCTCCTGCGCACCCAAAGTTATGATTAAGAGAGGTATGAGGGGTGCAATTCTATTCCAGTACAGGTGACAGAGTGTGTGTGTGTGTGTGTGTGTGTGTGTGTGTGTGTGTGTGTGTGTGTGTGTGTGTGTGTGTGAGTTATGTTTTGGAACAGAAAAATAAGCATTTGAGTCGAGCCATGGAGGACAAATTAGACCCTTCAAGCAAATACAAGAGAAACAAAAAAGACAGCAATTAGGAACTGTGTATCACCACTTTGGAGAAGATGTTTTGAACAAGCCGCCACCTAACCGGCTGAAAGTCTTTTGTTGCTGTGTTTGCTTGAATAGAGCCACGTTCCAGCAGGTGAGGCTGTATTGTACTGTGAAAGTATGACTGGAATTCATTATCATTATGAAAACCCTGAGAGCCCGAGGAAATCCATAACAAAGCAGTTAAAACAGTCACCTTCATAATTATGGCCCCACTTAGAAAAGATGGGTAAAAGAAAGGTCAATATAAATGTATTTGTGATCAATGAGCTCAACCTTGCACCCAAATTATGACCAAAACCTGAGCTTTGATTAAAATAAAGAAGAAAATAAAAGACTCAAGATGGTTTTGGTGTAAAAAGCAGGGTGATTATGATGAACCTCATTATATCGTAAAGGACGTGGGACTCTAAGCAGTGTCCTGTTATAGCGTATTTGCACTGAGGAGAGGATAAGGGTTGATTTAGAACCATCGTTTAGAAAACCCTACAATGTCGTCATCCAGAAGGAAAGCAGTGAATGATGGGTACTTTCTACAAGGACATTTCACTACTCACGTCAAAGTTCCTTTCCATTTTAGCTCCCTGGGAAATCTTCCCGCAAGGCCTAGTGGAGCTCACCTAGGCAGCGTTAGGGAGTTGGCCCCGGGATTAGAAGGTCCTGGGTTTGAATCCCAAGATGAGTGGGATACCCTTGAGCAAGATACCGTCCCCTTCACTGCTCCCTGGGCACTGTAAATATCTGCCTCCAGTGTGTTTCACAATGACAAGAATAGTCACTTTCACTTAAATGGAATTCTGTCTGCTTCTGCCAAAAACATAACTGGGTCATCCATCCATCCATCCATCCATTATCTGCCGCTTGTCCCAAAAGATCACGGGGGAGTGCTGGTGTCCAACCCAGCGCACACAGGGCGAGGACGGGGGACGCACCCTGGACAGGTCGCCAGCCCATCGCAGGGAGGAGCGGGACGGGGACGGCACCTTGCTCAAGGGTACCTCAGGGCAACCCATTGGGAAGGGGGTTGAACCCCTGATTCTCCAATCATGCGGCTGACACCCTAACCACTAGGCCACCGCTGCCCCAACTGGGTCATCATTTGATCGTCCAGGAGGACAATGACCCAAAACAGGCATGCAGATCCCCAAAACTCCTACAATGACCATTGAATCGATCTCTGGAAGACTTTTAGACTTTAATAGTTTTACCTGGTTTAGCTGGTCTGGAGCCAAATTTCCCCAAGTAATCCACATTTGCTGACTGATTTCTTTTTTTTTTTTTCCATTCACAAAACATCAATGATCTTTACAGAAACGCTAGTTATATTGTAACCTTGGATCAACCAGGTTTATCTGAAACATGAAGTTGTGCCACACACAGTGAAATGCTTCCCCTGCATCGAAGTAGTTTAAGCACGAAAGGTTAAATAAAGAATAAATGCATTTTCTGGGAACATTTCGGACTAAATGTGACCTGCTGTGGCTTCTTGTGGTCTGGTTCTAGTTTATGGTTGTGGTTCGGTTTTTATTGAATACTGCTAAGATGATGAAATGTGTGATTAGTTTTATTAAAAGCAATGCTTTGTGGAATCTGCGTGCAGAGTGGAGACCTGGACTCTTTACTTCTAGCCTTTTCGAACAGACTTACTTTGGTCTGAACGCATCTGAAAGAAATCCTCTGTTATTTTTATTCTTCTAAACCTGTTCAGCATCAAGACGCCTTTCAGCTTAAATGGACAAAATCACACTGAGCAGATGATCCCTCGGTCCTTCCATCAGTGCAGATGAAACACGACAGATGAAAACGAAGGAAGACTTGAACGTAAGAAGAAAAGCATCGGGTGAGCGCGATGTCCAGGGAGAAGTAGCCATGAAAGTAAACTTCCCTATGTTTTGATTGTATCTGAAGATAAAATGGTTTAAAAATCTCTGAATGATATGTACTGAGCTCCCTGGTGTGCACGTCATGTCTCATTATTTTTTTCAAGTGTCCCTCGTTTCATGCAGGGTACAAGAACCCCCCTATTTGTTACAGTTTTTGCAGGTTCTTGGTTGTAAACCGTTGTGTCACCCCTGCGACCTTTCTCTGCGTGCTTCAAAGTTCTTTGCATTCCTTTTCAGTTTTGTTTGGTTTTTTTTGCTTTAATAAAGTTCAGTTCTTTTTTATTTACTGTCTTGAAATCCTAACATTTTTTAATGTTTTGTCTACAAAATGTATCTAGAATATTTATTTATTTATTTATTTATTTATTTATTTATTTCAGATGCATTTTAATTAAATCAATTTTTAAATCATTTTGTTATTATTATTATTATTATTGTTGTTGTTGTTGTTGTTGTTGTTGTTAACAATAATAATAATAACAATAACAATAACATAAATAATAATAATAATAATAATTAATAAATAAACTTCTTTTTCTTTTTTTCCAGAGTTAAGCTCTGACTGACAGAGTTATGCACTTGACTGGTTCAGTCTTCAGTTTGAATGCTGCTTCTTTGACATCCTCATTTAAACTACAGCAGCTAGGCGAAGTGGTTTTAGATTCTGCATCTTGAATTACATAGAGCAGCTTTACGTTCGCACATCTGAATCATTTTCTGAAAGGTCCTTTAGGGATTTAAAAATGCTTCTTCAGTGGAATCAGGAACCCTTTTGGCACTGAGTGGACAGGGTTGAAAGCTCTGATTGATTCAGGGGCCCAGAACTACCCAGGGGTCCCGGAACACGCCAGGGATTACTAATGCAATATAATCAATATGTGTAACTTTATGTCTTTCCCAGAGGGACCCAGAATTTCCAGCCGTGCCCATGTTTATCCATGTAGGCAATGCTTGAGCGGACGTTGATGAGAATGAGTTGAAAGTAGAGGCCATTTTTTTTGTTCCCCTACAGGCTAAATGTCTCAGCATTTCCCTCATAGATTCCTGTCAATGGATTATTGATTCAGAACTGTCATAAACCTGCCTGAGAGAGTGTGTGTGTGTGTGTGTGTGTGTGTGTGTGTGTGTGTGTGTGGGGCTTAATCATCAGGCGACTGACCCGAGCCATCTTCTCCACACCAGCTTCATTCCTCCAGTAAGGAATAGAAGTGGACTCTCTCTCTCTTCATTTTCTCTTTATCTCTCTCTCCCTGACATCCCTCATGCAGAACCATCTCCCCTGCTTCACGCAAGCCCTCTGACCGCAGATCATCTATTATTTACATGCACAATTTAATCCTTCCTCATGTTTACAATTCCGGACAAACTGCTCGCTCTTTCCTCCTCGTTTTTTCCCACCCTCTCTCGTTTTGCTCTCTCCCATCCGGAATAACAATTTTGCAGCCTCTGGAGGGAAAGGCATTTCTCCGGAGGATGAAGGTGACTGCACCCTACGTCTTTGGGACGTGACTGCATTCCCTCTTCTCTCTCTCTCTCTCTCTCTCGCTCTCTCGCTCTCTCTTTCATTCCTTTCTCCCTAGTACACCAGCTCTCCATTTTTCTCCCTGTGTATCCGTGCTTTCCTTTCGCTGGCGAAGGATTACAAGTTCATGAATAAAACTGAGAAGCTTTTATGTTCTAATATGTGTAATCTGATATTAGGTCTTTTCCAGGCTTCTGTTTTACCCCATAGGACCGAAAAACTGCGGAATGAAACCACTAGAATCTTATATCAATATTTCTATTACAGTATGTGTCTGCAAAACCTTTCTGTTATTGTTTCTGTAGTCCCTGGAGTGATATATAAATTCTGTATCCTGCAGTGAAGCTTTTTCTTTTCTAACCTACGGGTTCTGCTCAAAGCCCCGGAGACGCGAAAATGATCAAATTTAAGCACAGTCGAGACTCTAATAGGAGAAAGTTTGCCAGCTGCTGTGGGTTTGAGCACTCAAGAAATGAACATTTCCTTTTTATTGAATGAGAGAGAGAAAGAAAGAGAGAAGAAGACGATTTTTCATTAGTAAGCACAAACGCAAGGCATCCTGCTTTATATATTTTGAGCAATCGAGGCCAAAGGCCCACTTGAACACTTAGAATGATGACTGGCAATTGACCTACCCATGCCTCCCATCCACAGATGGGCTTTGTTATTGCCACTGTGGTGAGGCTGGACCAGCTTCACAGAATCTCACTCCCTTTTATTCTAAACTGTAGCACACAGTGCAAGTTCAAAAGACCTACAGTTACATGCTTCATTGCTGCTTATTTAAAATGATTTTTATTCTGTATGCATATGCAGTGGCATAACAACTGGGGGAACAACTCACTTGGACCACAACTCACTTGGACCATGGTGCAGGAGATCCAGTTTTCACTGGGCTATGGATTCTGAGGTGGTGGTCTAGACTCACCTATGGACTGCAGGTTCAAATCCTATCTCCACCATTATCAGGTTCCTGAGCAGGACCCAGTTTGACAGTCCTGATTGGCTAAATGATGTTAAATGTAATGCCCCTGATATTTCTCTACCTCTACCTCTTATATATAATGCATTTTAGCTAAATAACAGAAATGGTTCTTGAGAATCGATGTTCATCTCAGCCAGAGAGCTAAATATGACATTGCAATTCAATCTCAAGTAAACATTAAAGTTAATGTAACATGATAATGGGTGGAGTGACATGCCTTGAGAGAGTGTGAGCATAATAATAGAGAAAAGACTAGTAAACTACATTTTTCTCCTGGGCATTACAATGTTTTTTGCACTGAAGCCAGAAATGCAACATTATGCAGCGGTTCTGTGGTTTGTAAAAAATGATCCGTGCACTACAATCTCTCAATCTGCTGAACGCGATGCCGCGAATGCTGTGTAAAGATTGTCCAATCTTGCAACAAAAGCTATGAAAAAAAATCACATCTGTGGGCAGAGCAGGGATAATGGATTGCTGAAACTTAGCACTAACAAAAAGAACAATTGAACCTAAATTACATAGACATAAACATGTCATATACATGTCATAGCAGATGTCATATGCTCGCCATGGCAGATAATGTTCATTATTGTGTCCATATATATATATAAAAGTGACAGAACACATGACACCAAACATCGCAGCATCTGCTGTTTCAGTTACTGGTCCAAGACACTTTAAATTAAAGGACATAAATTGTCATGGCAACTCATGATAGATATGACATCTGCAATAACATTTTTATGGCATGTTGAAGTCAATGTCATGTAGCAAAATTTGATATATCTTTACTCCGTCCAGGTAATAATACACATCAAGTCGTGAAAGGCAAAAACTGACCTTTGGTCATCGCTCTAGTTCTGAAAAGTTTGGGAAATTAATATCAAACGGGATGCAAATCAAAACACAGATAGATGTGTCCTTTATTGTGTGAAGGACATTTTATTATTGGGTCACATGGGGTCTCAACAAACCCCACATGTCATAAATCATACTCATCCTTGTTTTTAACCTCATGATGGAATTCCATGAAGTGAAAGCCTTTCTGGCAAAATCCTGCATAAAGCAGTGTGGATTCTTTTGTGTGTGTTCACCTTGCTGCTGAAATTTAAAGTTGAATGTAGCAGTTCCAACTAAGTCTAGCACTAAGTCTTACCCTAGCCTTAAATTCTCCAGGCCTGGAATAACATCAGGTGGCCAAATGCAACACACTTAATATCTTAAAAATGTTGCATTCTAGAGACCTTATTGCCCAGAAGAGTAGCATGGTGCTGTTTCACTGTCAAAGTGAAGTGAAAGTGAAACCACAATGAAATGTTTCTCTTTATTTAATGCATCACACAGTGTAGACGTCGGCAGCCATTCATCCATCACCCATGGGGATGGTACTTTGCTCAAGGGTAACCAGGATTCGAACCCAAGACCTTCAGATCATGGAGCCTTGTCCTTAACTACTAGGTCATCGCTGTCTCCAGTCTAACCGTATCTCTTCAGAAGCTATTTAATCCAGCCCCAATTTGTCTTTTGGAACCTTTATAAATAATAATCCAAAATTAAACAACATTTAATATCTTCTGTGATTATTTATTCATTTTTTTTCATATATTCATGTTGGTATCCATCCTGCAGCCACTTGGTGCCTTGGGTAAGTCTTTGGACCAACCAATTCACTGGGCAAACTTCAGCAATTCAGATATATTGTGCAATGACATAACATGAAATTTACCCATTCTCCAATCTAGGCTCCAGATAAAAATCTAAAAATGTCATTAATAATATGCTCAGACCCCAGTGGGTTAAGAACTCACCAAAACCTAAACCCAGTCTAAAATAATCCTAGCATGTGGTAAGTGATAATCGGAGTATCTGTAAATACGAGAGTCTGCTATCCATCAATTATCCATGTTCTGTTGATTCCCCTCAGGTACACTGCATTGTTGTGTTCAAGAGCTCAAAGCAGCCATCCTATTGATTTGTAAGCCGACATCTTCAATCTTCAAATAAAAGAATCATCCACAACTTCAGAATATGTTTCTTTGAGTTTTTGAATAAAGAAACAATCTTCAAGTTCTCAGAACCAAGAATGGCCTGAATTTGATGTGTTGCAACAGACCTTCCACATCTTTATAGCACATATAGTGGCAGGGTCAGCACCTTGTTCTCAAACCACAGAATGAATTTTGAGTGTTGAGTGGTTTTGTTCAGTCCATAAAATAAGGCTTCCTTGGTGAGGGAAACTCAACAGGATGCTGTTTTGCTGAGGGAGACGAAGGACTAAAATAGGACTAAAATCCAATAGAAAGTCAAAGGGCAATATCGCATAGGTTTCAGCAAAAGCTAAACAATAGTTTACAGTCTTTGTTTATGTAACAAAATAACTGAAAATGGAAGAAAGGAAATTAAGCTACAAAATGTATTGAAAGGAAAAGAATGGTACAATCTTGGTTTTAAAACTTAAAATTTGTACAGTGGGAAACAAAAGTAAATCTAAATATTCCCATTCTAATTTTACCTGGTGTATTAACAAGATACTAGCATTGGTTGGGAAGATTTCACAGAACAGTGAAGCTAAATGTGCTTCTTAAAACTATCAAGGATAACGTTACTAAAAAGGGTTAAATGTAAAAACCCCAAATGCTTAGAATGCCGGGACAAATGGTTTGATATTTCAAGCTCGTGGAACCACAGATAATCATGCTTGGACACCTGAGTTGCAAAAAGCAAATAGAAACACTTTGAACACAGCAATCAGTAAACTGCTCTGCAATCATTTCCATTCCTGCACTACACTTTCAGAAAATACAAACTGGTTATCACTGGTGGGGCACCTTTCTCATCACTGCGGGGGGTCCTTCAAAGCTTATTCTTTCAGTATTCTTAGTCTCTTAGTTAAAGAACATACCTCAACCAGATTTCACTACAATTATCTTTTCTAATATGGACTAACTTGTACATCTTGTCTTGTCTCCAGGCTTTCTGTCTCATTGTTCTGCTTTAAACCATTTTGTTGTGCAAAGGCAGAAAAACATATTTATGGTACTAAAGGTCAATGTGGTATCTATAAAAGTACATTTACACTGTACTTTAAGTACACATTAGTAAATTTATACCATACCTGTTTTTGACACTGTATAAAAATACTTCAATCAATGATTGAGCTTGTCCTTCAGACAGAAGAGCTACTTTTATGATTTCAAGGACATCTTATTGACAGTGAAGTATGAAGGTGGGAGCACCATCCTATAGGGCTCTGCAGATAGCGCTGTGCTGTGAAAGAAAACAAAAAAAGAAAGAAATATTAGAGGTCCCAAAATGGAAGAAGATTAATATTTTAAAAGTGGGAGTAGGTGGCCAGGCAATCATAAACATGTAGCCAAAGCATTTCAAAACTGGTTTTAAAAGAGTCACCTAACATAAATGTATAAAGAATATTAAAATTGAGAGTACAACAGAGGAATCCTCATTGCCTTATGGCACTGGTCTTCAAACATGTCCTCAATTCTTCTTACTGTAGGACTCTCAGTGCTGTAGGTGCCAACAGTCCCAACAATACCAAAGTAATATTATTCATTGGTGATTTCCAAACACTTTTACTCCTATATTTTATTTATTCAGGTCTATCTTTTTATGCATATGAATACACAAACATATGTCAAAATCACAGAGAATATAAATACAAAGTGTATTAATCCGCTGGCTTTTTGTAACAAATCCAAAACAAAAAAAAAATGTCTACTTGTTTCCCTTAACTGTTGTTCGCCTGCTTGGTTTCAAATAGAATGCAGAAACAAAATCATGTTCCATAGTGGGTTTTGTATGAGGAAGTCAGGAGCGGAAGAGAAGTATGTCAGAGTAGTATGGGATATGTGTGAGGGCAGAGTGACAGTGGTGAGGTCTGTAGTAGGAGTGATGGATGTATTTAAAGTAGGGTAAGATAACATCAAAGACCAGCACTGAGTCCATTCTTGTTGGCCATGGTAATAGACAGGTTAATGGACAAGGTGAGACAGGCGTTCCCATGGACAATGATGCTTGCTGATGATCTGTAGTGAGAGTAGGGATTAGCTTGATGAGAACATAGAGAGGTGGAGAAAGGAGAGGAATGAAAGGGAGTAGGACAAAGACAGAATACATGAGTGTGAATGAATGGGAGGAAAGTGGATTGGTCAGGATGGAGGGAGGAGAAATGACAAAGATGAAAGAATTTAAATACTTGGGATCAACAGTTCAGAGTAACGGCGAGTGTGGAAGAGAGGTGAAGACGAGAGTGCAGGCAGATTGGAATGGGTGGAGATGAATGACAGGAGTGATCTGTCACACCAGCAAGAAAGAATGGAAAGGTTAACAGGATGGTAGTGAGACCAGCTATGTTATACGTGTTGGAGACAGTGGCACTGACAAAAAGACAGGAGGCGGAGCCAGAGGTGTCAGAGTTAAAGATGCTGAGATTTTTGTTGGGTGTGATAAGAATGGACAAGATTAAAAATGACTATATTAGAGGGGCCTGCTCAGGTTGGACATTTTGGAGACAAAGTTAGAGAAGAATGGTTGTGATGGTTTGGACATGTCACACCCCAAGTTGCTCCAGGGGGACTGTCCCTGTAGTTAAGAAGCTAAATGTCATAAATGTAAATGTTAAAGTTGGAGCTATCAGAAAAGAGGAAAAGATGAAGGCCAAAGAGGAGGTTTGTGGATGTGAAGAGAGAAATGGAGATGGTTGATTCACTATGGCGACGCCTAACGGGAACAGAGAATATTTTTATAAAGAACGGCGATGGGGGAAGATGGCAGAAAAAAGTCTGGTCAAAAGACTCTCTCAGCCTTGTCGGACCCTCAGTGTTTGCTGAGTCTCACTGCGACTATCTCCTCATCCTGCTGTGTTTGTCTTGTAACGTCCCCTGAGTTATCAGGGCCTTTTCCTCCCTCTCAATTTGTAATATAAATTCAAAGATGCGCCGCGCTCCTTATCTATTAGATGTAAGAGCCGATAGCTGTGTTTCTTCATTATGCTGTACTGGTGCAGCGGTAGCCACTAAGCAAACACAGTACAGGAGGTAACTGTGCGTCAGAGCAGACTTATTTATTTTCTCTGGATAAGATGGGAAGGGATATGGGTGAGGTATAGAAGTGGGAGGAGGGGGGGGGGTGGCTATCAGAACCCTGCCTTCTGGCACATGAAGAACAGCTGCTGTGGAATATATATGAGATGTGCTCTGGATGATGATTTGGGTCTTCAGAGAGTGGACTTGCAGAACTGCTCACACTTAAGAATATCATGGGCAGAAATCTCTTTTAGAGGGAGCTCAGCTAGGAATTAGTAACTATAGTGAGCATGACAGCCACCATGTAACCTAATTCATTGTTGCTTCTGTGGTCAGAGAGATAAACAAGCCCACGTTGTGCAAGAGTAGATGAAGATTTTTTTTTTTTTTTTTTTTTTAATACTGAACTATTTTTTATGGTTTACTTTTATGGTTTCCTTTATTGCTTTCCTATGTCAGTAGGTAGAGAATGAGTAGTTAAAGTTTTCCATATATATATATATATATGCATGCATTTAGAAAAAGGGTTGTATATAATGTACAGAGAAGGGTTAAAAGTCAAATAATGTTTTCTACTATTCACACCCGTTTTGGTTGGTCTGATGAAACAAATGAGCAGTGTTCACAGTTTAAAACTGAAACAAAATCCTAATTCTGATCCTAGTTTTATTGTAATAAAACAGTTATCAGTGGGGGATAGAGCATCTTTTTGTTAACGTTGTCATGGTCATATCCTAAAAATAGATATAAAGGACACTTACTAGTTAGAAGAAGATAAAAAACAGCACTTTTGAGTTCTAATGTATTACATGAGCTTCATTTGTCACATTATTTTTTTAATTTTTTCAAAAAGTTAAAAAAGTTTTCAAATATTTTAAAACATATTTTAAAAGTTTTCAAATATTTTCTCTCCTAACATCCGAAACAATAAGCAATTATGAGCCTTTCTGTCTCAAAATGCAGTTCAGTACATACACTCAGGAAAAATGATAACTGGTGGAGGAAAAGCACAGTCACTGTTCAAGTTCAGTGCTGTTAGAAAACTGTTCAGAAATGATTTTGCTTGAAAAGGAAATGGTTCTGACCTCTTTTTCTCCTGCCATCATCATGCAGTGCACCAGCAGTGTGTATTTAAGGAAGAGGGCAAGGATGACTCGGAGCTCATTTCCTTCATTTGTATGTGTGTGTGTGTGTGTGTGTGTGTGTGTGTGTGTGTGTGTGTAAAACTCTGAACACTCTTGAGGGTGAACCCTGTTCATATTACAAAGAGCGAAGGATTTACTCCGAGCAGCAGACGCTAATGCAGTAATCTCCCCACGCATTTCACCCCGCATTTTTTAACACATATCTGAGGGATGGGCTTTTTACAAGGTTGTATTATCCAGCCGTAATTCACTCCCACAAAGGACTTACTCTGCCATGTAATAACATTGTTGATGGAAAATTGCAGACCGCACAGTGATAAAAATTTTATTTCTTTATTCCGCTGGCAGTGTACCAACTTGAATGGATTATGGGGGTAAAAAAATGGCAGAAAAATGGCCTGATTCCATTTAACCAACTAGGAGGGCGTAAAGAAGAGGCAGCGAGCAGGATTGTGGGTACAGCTTCAGGATTTCTATTTGAAAACCACTAAAATTTTAGTGAATGTCCATTTTATATTCATGGCCTCACAGAGTATGATTGTATCCTTTAACGTTCTGGACCTATCAATTTCCATTAGAGGTGACAGTAACTTTTTTTCACTGTTAAAAGCAAGAACTAAGCAGGGGGGCATTAATACCTCAATCACAACTTTTAAAAAGCTTGGGTTAGTTAGTCAATAGCTAACAGTGAAGTAATTAGAGTAGTTTAAGGTGGGTACTACTGTGCCCATTATAGGCACTTTCAGGGCTGGACAGGGGTCAGCTTGGACACGCTGATGGCCTGCACCTCTGGCCTCATACACAGCAAGTGGTGATGCACTCTGACACCATTCTATCACAGCCGGCATCGCCTTTTCACCAATTTGGTCCACACAGCCCTTCTGTGGCATCGAACAGAGAGTATAGTCTTTGCTCCGCCTGCACATAGTTGAACCCATGACCTCATCACTGGTTCACCGGTTGTCCTTCCATTCACCACTTTGGACTGGTACCATACCAGGAACACCCCACCGTTCTGGAGATGCTCTGACCCAGCCGCCTACTCATCACAATCTGGCTCTTGTCAAAGTCACTCAGATCTTTACGCTTGCCCATTTTTCCTGCGTCCTTCAACTTCAAGAACTAACTTTTACAGCCCGTCCCTTAAAAAGTGCCCTTTTAAAGTGATAAAAATGGTATTCATCTTACCTGTCAGAAGAGTGTAACCTAAAAATGCTCTCCTTTTATAACTCCTAACCGCCACAGCGAGAAGGTCCTGGGTTCGATTCTCTTGTGGGATGGTCTGGGTGCTTTTTGTATAGAAACTGTATGAAGGTCTCTATTTGAAAGTTGATTGAAGATGCTAAATTGCCCCATAGGTGTGTGTGTGTGTGTGTGTGTGTGTGTGTGTGTGTCTGCTCTGCAATGGACTGGCATCCCATCCAGGGAGTTTCCACGCCTTTTGCCCTGTGAGAGCTGGGACAGCGGTCCAGCACCACTGCGACCCTAATCAGGACAAGCAATTATGAGAGTGAGTGAGTATCAGTATTGTATGTTGCTATGACAACATTATTTTTTTGTCTCCCATTTTCTTACACAACGCACTATTTTCTAAACTGTTGTGCTCTACGTGATGATCTATGGTACTCCTTCAGAGCTGGCAGATTGCAATCTTCAACTTAATTGGATAGTTTGCCCCCACAGATGCAGTCACAGGTCAACCTGCAACCGCATGGAGTCACAGATGAACATCCAAAATCGTAGGCTGTGGTCTCTTAGGCTTCTTTCAAAATTTCCCAAAACAGTATATACACATGCAATATATATTCGGTTATTCTTTAGTAACAAGTTTGCAGAAGAGGTACTGAGAAGAAATGGTATGAAACAGGGAAAGTATGTGGTAGAGGAGGAGATATTTATATGAGATACTGCAGATAAAAAGAGGAAAATCAATATGGGCAAAAGGCAGACGATGAGATTTATTGGAAAAATACTTTGTATATCATGGAAGACAGTCTCCCTTTTTTTGAGAAATTAAAGAGGTTGATGGGGTAAATATTAAAGTTCAAAAACCCATCCATTTAATCCACAGTCCACATTGTCCAAAGACAAAAATAATCTACAATAAAAGCCTATTTTACATTAAACAGTAATCAACTTGGGTGTGTCTAGATTACTCACTCACTTTCTGAGCCACTTATCCTAAGCTGTGGGCACTGCCTGAGCTTATCACAGTGGCACACTGACGCTAACCCTAACCCTGGACAGGTCGCCAGTCCATCACAGAAACACAGACACACACTCTCACACCTAGGGGGCAGCATTTCCAATCCACTTGACCTGCATGTCATTGGAATTTGGGAAAAAAACAGAACGCACCAAGTAAAACCCACACAGACACGAGAAGGACACGTCCACTTCCGGACCATCCGCTCTGGAAATGGAACCCAGGACCTTCTCGCTGTGAGGCAACAGAGCTACCCAGTGACAAAGTGAAAAAATGATAACACTGTGGAAAATGACAGCATGAAAGTGAGGGTTTCTGTACTAACCGTGCTTCCCAGAAGATACGCACCGTTTTTTAAATTCATGCTGTATGAGGTTTCTTTAATTAACTCCCAGAATTACAGTCAATCCTTTCATAAATCTTCTCTTGGAAGAATCAATGCTGATAGTTTAGGTCAGGGACCTGAGGCAGGGAACGGTTTCAGGTCAAAGAATGATATTCTGCAGAGCACAGCACTAATGCATAGATTTCTGAGGACATAGTTAACGGGGTCGACTGCAGCTGTAATAGGAGCCAAGGCCAGCCAACATCTACTGAGGAAAGGGAAGAAAAAGCAACACTGGACCACACTCGTGAGAAAAGCGCTTATCTAAAGTTCTGTCAAAAAATGTTTCATTAATAAATAAAATGTATCTTCTATGGAAGTTCAAAAAACTCCAAAAAGGTTCTCCAGATCTTAATGAATAAACTAACAAACAAAAAAAAACTCTTTTTAATGAAATATATCTGGTAGTTTCAGGACATTGCATTAAAAGGTCTCAACATTTTTTTAGTGCATCCTTTCTATAATAAGAGAAAGACAAGATGACCCCGGGACAAAACTGTGGAACCAAAAGTGACTCCAAGCTCATCCCTGTGTGCTTGCCCAGCTGAGGAGAATCAGTATCTCCCGAGCAGCAAGCAGCTTGTCTAAGTGAGACAAAGTGGAGCGCAAATGGAGCTCATCACTGAGGCTGAGACATAACACAGGCAGACAGCTGAAATTGGGCATTGAGACTCAGGGACCTGATTGGTGGGACAGGTGTGAGTTATGCGTGATCCTGCAGCCCATCAAGCTTACTGATCCACTCATGCCTTTTTGACACTGCAAGGATTTTCACCATGATTTTCATGAGCGTGCAATCTCTTGCTATTTTAAGGACATTTGAGGGCAGTTAAGGGGTTGGGTGGAATACTCAAGAACCCTCAAAAAGAAGGGTTTGTGGAGCAGTGATATGGAGCTGGGATGAAGATCTGAGGCCCGCAGTACAGCACAGTTTCTTAGCTTTAACACTTGTACTAAACTGATCCCTGAACCAGGTGATTTTGCCTAACCAACTCTACAGGAAGCAGGACCTCTAACTCTGCCATGGGACAGTTTTTCTGCTTCTTCATCTCCTTCCTGCCCACATGAGGTCCAACTGCTCCCCATAAAGGTGTATCATCTAGCCTATTAGTATCACCAAGGGCAGCGGTGGCCTAAAGGGACTAAAGATTGGAATGTCATGGGTTTGAATCCCAGACCAGTAGATTGACCTTGAGAAAGGTATCATCACCATCACTGCTCTATGGGTGCTGGACATAGCTGCCCTCTGCTGCATGGTGTAAATGCATGCTGTGTTTCACAATGACGAATAATTACTTTCACTCTCTGTTTTCATGCACAATTCGCCACCCTGCTCTCCATCACCAGTGGCTGGATTCTGATCACTACTGGTTGGATCAAGGCCACTGATTGAAAGTGACTACATGTCATGGTGAGCACACAGCACAGGGATCTCTTGGCTGTTCTGTATCGTTCAAAAAACATTAAGCAAGCAAGTGGAAACACTCCTCATAATCCACAGATGAACGGGTGTGTCTAAATACCTGCAGGTTAAATGGAATGTAAATATGTTGATTTTCATGACATCACAAAAAACAACATTGGAAAGATTCTGGATTTGCTGTTTAATTTCTATGTTTGGACGTAATCGAGTGGGGCGAGAACTTGAACAATGTCTCTATATTACTTGAAAGTCTTATTTAAGAACATAAATGAGAAAAATGAGATTTTCATGACACTGAGCCTTTTAAACAAATGGATTCAGGCAAATAAAAAGTGTGTTTCATATTCTTGAAGTTTTCATTGGGGAAATCCATGCAATGAGCATTTATATCAGCGTCACCCTGCAGTACTCCACACGCAGGAAAGCCAGGCTGTTAAACATGCTTTTCTGGGTGTTTTCAACCTTAATGATGGTTTTAATATTAAAACAGCTCACCAGATTACATACCAGCCCATAATACTGCTGAAATAATTCTTGCGAAGAGTAAACATTTAAATAAAGGATGTTAAAGGTGCCCCATGAATGAAAATGATGTAGGTCACTGACATCTTTTATTTCTCTCTTTTTTTATTGCCCTCTACTTTAGAGACCATTAGCTTATTGCTTTGTGCAGAGACCATTTCAAACACATGCCGAAGCACATCAGTATTTCATGTCTTGTCAAATGTTTCTTCAGCACAAATCATGAACATTTTCAAGTCTCTAAAGCAGACAAATGTGCAGATGTCCCCAAAGAGCAGAGCGGAATACTAGATCAGCAGAGTTACACAAAACAGCCCTGCCGTCCCTCTCCTGCTGCTCAACTCGGGCTATTGTCCTACAAATCTTTGATGGAAAAAAGCTTCTGAACACAATCGGTTGCTGGCCATTAATTGCCAGCGTATCTCTGGAGCGTGTCGGTCCCATTTTTACGACATGGAATTACTGCACTGGGTCGGGGCGTAGAGTGAAAAAGCCAAAATGAGAAAATGAGAAAAGATAAAGTTAAAAAGAGGTTAAAGTCAGGGGGAGGTAAACACGGAAAGACAAAGAGAAGAGAGGAGAACAGAAGAAGGAAATATAAACAGAAAGAAGAGTGTTCATGAGCAGGGAGGAAGAAAAAGGGATACAGAGGGAGATGGATAGAGAAAGAGAAGAATGAAGAACAGTGGAGAAGGATGCATGAGACATTCACAAGGAGGAAGAGGGACAGAGGGAGAGAGAGAGAGAGAGGGAGAGGGAGAGGGATAAAAATGTCAGATATGGGGACTGAAATGAGAAAAAGTCATGGATAATCAAATGGATGAGTGGAGAACTGAAGAAGACTGTAAGGAAATGAGCAAGCGCATGAAAGTAAAAAGAGAAAATAAGAAAAAGACAGGGAAGGAAGGAACGAAAGAATGTGTCAGAGAACCTTCCTCCTCCGGCTTCATCGACTACTCCGGGGAGCAGCAATGCTGTCTGCAAAGCCTGAATGCTCCCCTGCTCTCCCCGTCCCCTTCCTCCTCTCTTGCCCCTCACCTCGGGATTCCATCCGACTCATTAACGCACCTCACAGTCTAGCCATCGCCACGGTAACACGTTTACCCAGCTCCCAGCAGGGGGCAGCTCTACAACAACACAGGACCCTTTAATTGCCTTGGCACAGGGGAAAGGTACTGGCTGAATAAGTGGAATCAGGTGGTTGATTACAATGTCTGAGACGTTAATTTCCAGGACAACATCTGGATTGGAGAACGGAGCGGGCCGCAGTGCCGTGCACTGCGAATGCCTATTATGAAGCTGATGAGGTGCCGGATCAAGTCTGCCAAACTAGCAACAAATGTAGGAACCACCTGGGCATTAGTTCATCTAAATCCAAAGCATGTTCATCCACCCATAATCACCAACAAACCTCAGCATTGGGATGGTCTGTGGTTATTGTAGTTTGGTGAGATTGTTCAGAGGTCACGCTCTACAGGTTGTACTTTGATGAACGTTGGACCATTTTGGGCAGAAGACGGAGAACAATTGACCAGTGTTTCTCAACCTTCTCCATTGATTCAATGTTTCCTTGAATGTAGAAGAGCACATCGTTTAATTACTGAAGCCTTCAGGATGTGGATCAGGTGCCTTAGAGAAAAGTGCCCATAGCTGAATTTAAGTGAAGTGAAAATGAAAGTGACTACCCTTGTCATTGTGAAACGCAGCATAACACAACGAAATTCAACCGCTGCGTTTCACCAATACACACATGCAGCAGGGGGCAGCTATTGAAAGTGCCTGGGGAGCAGTGACAGGGACAGTACCTTGCTCAAGGGTACCTCAGAGCAACCTACTAGTGAGAGAATCAAATCCACAATCTTCCAATCCAGGGCAACTCCCGATCCACTAGGCCACTGCTGCCCCTAAAAAAAAAAAATGGTTAAATCCCGGTTCTGGAATAGGGTGGTCAGTGCTGGTCCGGGAAACCTACTGTCCCATCATTTTTCATTCATTCTTCAATTTTTTATTTACTGGTGAAGGTGAAGGAGCTGCCATTCTCAGGGCCAAGCAATGTGGTATTTTGGCCAAAAAGTTCACCTTTAATAAACTTTTCATACATTTTAATAATAAATAATAGATACATGTTAAGTATTAAAATCCTTGGGATGTTGCACTCGGGCAAACTTTTTTTTTTAAGAGTGGCACGGATATTTGGACCTCTTTATAAAACAAAAAACTTACTGACACAGGAAGACGAATTCTTATTACTAGTTTATTTCTTTTGCTGTATCTGCTTAGTTTCACCCTCACTAGTCAGTATTAGAATGCCAGCAGACATCTAAACACCTAAAATTTCACATTATCACATTCGGGACCCTTTAGAAAGACTGTTCTCTGGTCAGATGAAACGTTTCTGTGGAGAGAAACAGTAAAGATGTGAGCATCAGAACATGGGGCTTCTTCTCTGTAAATGGGGCTTCATTGAAGAAACCATGAGTAAGAAGGTATTCGAGGAGAGTTTGATCTCATTGGTTGAGAAACCCAATCTCAGGAGAAGATGTACTTTTATGGAAGATGGTGACCCCAAGCATAGAGCCAAAAGCTCAAGGCTGCCTTCTGAGAAAGGTGACGCTTCTCTGCTGCTTTAAATCCCATTGACAGTTTATTGAGGGCTTTAAAGTTGAGTCCATCCTTGTTACCTTCTGGAATTGAACATGGTTTGCTAAGAAAAATGGGTCAAAACTGAAGCACAGTCCTCGAATCCCTAGACGTCCCGTGCACGTCCCGTAGACATCCCAAAACTATTTTTGCAGCTTTTTGACAAAATACTGGATGAATATTTAGCCAAAAAAGCATTATTCGTGATTTTCCCGAGGACATAACTCCAAAAGTGGATGATACTGGAAAGCAACAACTTTTGTGCAGTCGTTTTTTAATGTTCTATATGTTACAACATTCTTAAAATGATTAATTATAAACAAAAAATATTTTAGGAGATATACACAGGGCGAGGATGGGGGACGCACCCTGGACAGGTCGCCAGCCCATCGCAGGGAGGAGCGGGACGGGGACGGCACCTTACTCAAGGGTACCTCAGGGCAGCCTATCGGGAAGGGGTTCGAACCACCGATCCTCCAATCACAGGGCCAACGCCCTAACCACTAGGCCATAAAGGAAATGTAAAGTTACAATAAGTGATACATATATGGTGTGTACAATCATTTCACTGCATTGAAAAATATTAATATTACATATTCTGATGTTTATTTCAGACGTCTATACTTGCTGTACAACTCTGTCAGTCATTTTTCAACCATCTTCATCCTCTTTCTTGGTTTCATTCATCATCACACTTCATTCATTCATTCTTTCATTCGTTCATTCATTTAATCCGCTGCTTAAAGTTGCACAACTGGATTGTATATGCTCTAAAATAGTTGAAAACATATATTTTACACACACAAGAGTGTGAGCAGAGATTCTTGTGAACAGAGGTGGGCCGTGTTGCCTTTGTTAGTTGACCTGCTGCAGCAGGAGCACAATCTGACCTACCAGGTAAACTTCTGATTGAACCTATTATATTCTAAGACTCTCAGAGCTGAAGAAAGAAGCTCTGTTGTGTCTAAATATGTGCTCTGGTGAGTCACAGTGTCATCGCCATACAAATCAATACTGACCCTTTTCTTCTGGACCTCTCTTCTGAAAAGATGGATACCTGTCACTATGACAACAGCACTCACACAAGCACTGCCTCGAGAGGTCAAGATCCTGGAGGAACGATGCATAAATCCCTGTAATCCAGGAAAAAAAAAATTGGGAAAGGGCCCCGAAATGAAGATTCATCCATCCATCCAACCATGAAGACATCTATTTATTCATTCATCCATCTACCCAACCGTTTATCTGTCCATCCATCACCCATTTAAACAGTTAATGTGTTTAACTTCCAAGCCTTGCCTTTGGATATTACTCTGCATAGTTTTCCATACATACATTTCTTATATCATAGCATGGTTGGTTTCTCAACGTGCAGACAAAATTAATTACAAAGAAGATGAAGCTGAAGAGCGAGCAGGCTTTTTTTTTTTTTTTAGTCAACAAAGGTCACATAATTTGCACAGTAATGTATCGGTTATACTTCACAGGAGAGAGAGAGAGAGAGAGAGAGAGAGAGAGAGAGAGAGATGGAGAGAGAGAGAGAAAGAGAGGGAGAGAGAGAGAGATGGAGAGAGAGAAGTGCTATTTATTTCTCTCTCAGGCATCGTTTGCATTTTTATTTTATTTTTTTCACATACACAGCCTGATATGCACTCTGTGAATATTAGGCAAGTGAGTATTTTGACCATCACATCATCCATCCATTTTCTGCCGCTTGTCCCAAACGGGGTCGCGGGGGGGTGCTGGCGTCCAACCCAGCGCACACAGGGCGAGGACGGGGGACGCACCCTGGACAGGTCGCCAGCCCATCGCAGCCATCACATCATTTTTATCCATATGTTCGAACTCCAAGCTGTATAAACTCAAATGCTAATTGGATTTAAGCAGATCAGGTGATGTTTGTGTAATGAGGGAGGGTGAGGTCTAAGGAGATCAACACCCGATATCAAGGTGTGCAGAATTATTAGGCAGCTTCTTTTCCTCCTCAGGCAAAATGGACCAAAAACTGACTCGGACCTTTGTCTTTCAGAGGGGTGCAGCACTCTTGAAATTGCTAAGATATTGGGGTGTGATCACAGATCACAGATCACAGCCAAAGATTTGAGAAGAATCAAAACGTGAAGCTACCAGGAACCCATGATCCTCCAGCTAGGTGGAGGTGGGGTACTGGCATGGGCTGGTATTATTAAAGATGAGCTGGTTGGACCTTTTCGGGTTGAAGGTCGACTCTTCTTGACATGTTCTTCAAGCAGTGGTGCAGGAAAAAATCTGCATCTTTCAAACAGACCATGATTTTTATGCTGGATGATGCTCCAGCACATGTATGGAAGTTCTCCACTGCGAGGCAAGTAAAGGCCTTAAAGATGAAAGAATAATGACATGGCCCTCGTCCTCACCTCACCTAAACTCTGTTGAGAACTTGTGGACCTTCATAAATGGGAGATTTATGGGGAAGGAAAACAGTCCACCTCTCTGAACAGTGTCTGGGAGGCTGTGGTTGATGCTGCACAAACAGTTGATCGTCATCAGATCAAGACGCCATGAATGGAAGGATGACTGTTATCGAAAAGAAGGGTGGATATATTGGTCAAAAATGTTTATTTGTAAATTATGAGTTGTCTGTTTATTATTCTCAGTTTAACAGATGAAGATAAACAAGTGAGATGGCACAATTTTCATTTTTCATTTAATTGTGATAATTATGTGCAAATAGTTGCCCAATAATAGTGCACACACATGTATCCCACATTTCCTTTAAAACAATCAGGTTTCAGGATTTTTAACATTCTTGACTGACTGAAAACACTGTCACAATAGCACTGAATGAAAGGGGGAACATAAATAGATAAAGGATAAAAGAAAGGATAAAAGGTAAAAAACACAACAGCATGAAAGAAAGGAAAAAAATACATGAATTGAATTAAACCTCATCCATGAAATGGTGGGTCGATTCCATAACTGGATGGATAGATGGATGGATGGATGGATGGATGGAAAATTAAATGAATGAATGATTAGATAAATGAATGGATGAATTACTGGTTGATAATATTCAATGTTGGGTTGGTCAGATGGGTAGATGGATTGATTATCAGATAAGCAGATGATGAATGATGGATGAAAGGCAGGATAAAGGAATAAAGTAATGGTTAGTAACGTTTTTTGGGTGAAAATGGCAGAGTAACGGGCAGCGGTGCCCTAGTGTTTAGGGAGTCGGCAGATTTTGGGTTCAAACCCCTTACCAGTAGGTTGCCCTGAGGTACCCTTGAGCAAGGTACCATCCCTGTCACTGCTCCCTGGGTGCTTTCATAGCGGCCCCCTGTGTGTGTTTGTGTGCATGGATTAAATACCCTTCATTGTGGTTCACTATGTCACAATGACAAGAATAGTCACTTTCACTTTGGAAGGAGGGTTAAAAAGATGAAGAAAGACTTCAGAAAGAAAGGATGAAGAAAGGATGGATGAATGGTTGGACAACTTAATAGCTGGAAGCACAATTGCAATGGATGGATCAGAGAGAGAGAGAGAGCTCAGTAACCTAGTAAAGGTAAAGCAGCAGCTCGTCTGTTTCTCCAAAACACTAAACGGAGGGCTTGACAGGCAAAGGCTCGCTGTGTTTAGACTGCTGTTCAGACTGCTGTTCAGACTGCTGTTCAGACTGCTGTTTAGACTGCTGTTCAGACTGCTGTTCAGACTGCTGTTTAGACTGCTGTTTAGACTGCTGTCAGTTCTAATGAAAAGGTGTCAGTGACTCGGAGGAAGAGCCCCCCCCCCAATACAAACATGCACACACCCTACTTAATAACTATTGATCCTCCAACAAGAGAGACAACTGTACTTTGTACTGCAGGCCTTGAAATGTTCAACTACTTTATTAAAGACCCTCAACGATGCCTTCTTTGTCTTCTGAATGCGAGTCACTGTTGGATTTGCTGATCAGATCAGCCCGTATTAATGTTCCTCACCTCCACTGGGGAAACGCGCTGAAACTGAGGGACACTTTGTAGAACAGACAGATCTGCTCAAAATGTGGCCGCAAAACTCCCTGAGCCTCCTCCCGTCACCCAGTCAAAGAGCATCCTGCTGTATTATCTACACTTTATACATTTTAGAAAGTATTCTGTCAAAGTGTAGCGTAGGGCTTGCTTCAATTCAAAATCCTTACCTTTTATTTTGTCGACCTCTCTCTCTAGGTGACTTCAGTCTTGCTCCTTTTTTTGCCGCTACTTTTTTTAAAAGAGTAAAAATTAGTTGCTTTTAGACAGAAGTGCTTCATTATATAATATAAAGCTTAAAAATAAGCTGAAATGTAAAAGTTACATTAATGCAAGCTTGGACTTTATCAGCTTATACCGATCTGCAAAAATATAAACAACATCCAGGCAAATTAGCAGTCAAAAAAGGGTTAATAAATCCTCCATCCATCCATCCATTTTCTGCCTCTTGTCCCAAATGGGGTCACGGGGGGGTGCTGGTGTCCAACCCAGCGCACCCTGGACAGGTCGCCAGCCCATCGCAGGGAGGAGCGGGACGGGGACGGCACCTTGTTAATAAATCCTCTAAAGGGAAAACATTTTTACATTTTTTATAGGATTTTGCACAATATTTTGCAGGCAATTCAATTTTACATATTATATATGTTGTGTTAAATTCTATCCATATTCACAAGTCGATGGTTTAAAAAAAGGGACAAACAGCACAGAAGGCTCCAAGTCATCCCAGTTGGGAATCGAATCCAGGATCTTCTCCCAGTTCGCTGGCTAATAACGGCCTAATAATAAAAGGCAACTGATCATGGGGCAAAACGATTATGATTATGAATGCAGCTAATATATTTGTTTACCTGATTTTTTTACGTTAAAACAGTATCAGCATTGATGATATCGTATTCCGTTGAACAGGGACGTGAGAGCTTTCATCTCAGGCCCAAATGCAGCAATAAAATTCACACAACACAGTGACTGGACTGCAGTAAAAACAAAAGAACAGCCTACTGCGGCAAAACCGAGACGAAGCCTAGCAAATGCAGCCTGAGGACCAAATCTATTTTAAATCATTGTGTTTTTCATCTTTAATAGAGTGTCCTTTCTCCTTTTTAACGAGTCAGGAGGTCAGGGCGGGTCCATTGGCAGGTGACTCAAAGGCCCACTGCCCCACTGGAGCTCCCCCTCCCATGTGGGGACGGCTGTGGCGCTCCAAAAGCCCTGGTAAATATTTAATGGGAATGAATGATTGCCTGTGGCATTTAAACTTCACACACCTTCACACCTCTTCTCTCCTCTCCTGCTCTCTCCTCTCCTCCACTCACCCATACACTTCTTCTCCCTTCTCCTCTACTCTTGTTTACTTCTGCTTCTCCCCCCACTTCTTCTTTTCCCTTCCTTTTCCTCTCTGCTGCATTTGAGTTCTTTATTCTTTCCTCTCTCCTGTTTCCTCTTCTCCATCATCTTCCCCTCTGATCCCTTCTGCCTGTTCATTCTTTTCTCCTGTTCCCCATCTTCTTCCTCTCGGACATGCCTAATCTGTCCCTCCTCTCTTCTTATTCTCCTTCTTCTGTTCTCCTCCCCTTCTCGCTTTTGACCTCTGCTCTCTTCTCAAACTCCTCACCTTGTCTTTTTTCTCTTTTCTTCTCAATCTTCATATTCTTATCCTCTGTTCTGCCTTGTTCTCTTTCTCCTCTTTTGTCTCCCTAGTCTTCTCTTTTCCTCTATTTCCTTCTACTTCATATCTTCAACTTTTTCTCCCTTCTTCCCTCTGTCTTGCTTTTCCCTTCTTTTACTTTTACTTCTCCTCCATCTTCTCTTTCTGTTTTTCTCTCTGGACTTCTCTTTTCTTTTCCACTTATCTCTAAAACGCTTTCCCCCTTTCTTCGTCTTTGCTCCCCTCCTTCTCTTCTCTTCTCTTCTCTTCTCTTCTCTTCTCTTCTCTTCTCTTCTCTTCTCTTCTCTTCTCTTCTCTTCTCTTCTCTTCTCTTCTCTTCTCTTCACTTCTTTTCACTTCTATTTGATTATCTGTTCCACTCTCATCTTCTCAGCTCCTCCATCATTCCTTCCCCTTTCACATCTGACTTATTTTATTATTATTTGTTTTCTCTCCTCTCCACACCCTTCCTTTATCTCGTCACCTCTTTTCTCTTCCTCCCTGTTCTACATTTTCTTCTCGGGTCTACCTCCCCCGCCCTCCACTGTCCTCCCACCGTCCCCTCCTTCCCACCATCAAATCCACAATTTTCATTTAAATCGATAAAGAATTTCGTTTCCTTTATAAAAAGAATAAAAAAAATTGGTTCTCTAAAGCCCCTATCTCCGTAAGCCCTTTCTGTTATCGCACAGTCTGAGGAGAGTACGGGCCATCCGAGCTTTAAAATGCATCTCTGTATTGTGTGCATTGTTTTCCCAGACGTCTCCCCCCACAATCCCCTCTACACCCTTTTGTGTTTTTCCTTCCACTGCTGAATAACTGCAGCAATTACTGACAATCCAGAAGTTCCTCCTGATCAATTGTTGTCCCATCATTTCTACTGCTACTGATTTCCTTTAGCAAAGAGCAGCTATTGACTAGGCTAAGCTGTGTTATGGACATTGCAGTGATTGCTGATTTACTTGGAACCACACAAAAGCTTGGTGGGTTTTTTTTCTTTGTTTTTTTTTTTTTTTTCTGCAAGACTGCAACTTCACCATGACTGGAAATCAATTCCTACACACATTTAAGACGTAGCCACAGACAGCCATAATATGATACTTTAGCTTTCGCGCGACTCACATACATCTCGGATTGATGCGTTGAGACAACTTTCCCGAGGTTATCAGATAAAAGCGATCTGGTTAAGCAAGCTAACGGGATTAGCAGATTGATTGACTGTTCAATTGTTCTGCAGCTTTTTCTTCTAATCGATTTAGCTTCTTAGTTATGAATCATTTGTCTTCATTCCAGCACTTTATGACTAACATGATCTGGTGCCATGAAATCGGACTTGGTGGATCTGTATATATAGGTAAAATCACACAATAACAACCACACACACACACACACACACACACACACACACACACACACACACACACACACACACACATTTGAAGTCAACTAACCAAATAGGTAAGAGCTTTCCATTGGATAAGTACTGTATTGAAAAAAATGTTTCAGCAACAACTTATTGAACCCTAATTAAAGCAGTCAGTATCTTCTAATTTCTGAAACATTCTTCTCGACATATTCTGCGGTTTAGGAAAAGATGTTCAGCTTCTCCAGAAGGGTCACATTACTGCTCTGCACCTAGCAAAGGTAACACCATAAGGGCATTTCTGAAAGTGCTAAAACTAGCTCAAGATCTGTTCGATGCTTTATTTAAGCCCAGAAGGTGTGCAAAAAAGAAAATGTGAAAACAGATAAGAGACATCTTGAGCGTCCGTGATCAACGGCCACTTTAACGCTTGATAAATAACAAAAAAAGAAAAAGAAAAAAAGCATAGGTTTTAGGATGAGTGTTAATAAATTCTGAAAACTGACACAATACAGCAAAAAAACATCTTTTTTAAACGGCGATTGTCCCTCTGTAAAAGCATCACTCATGCCACAACACGAGCAACATATTATCACAAATTCTTCCCTTTAGAAAACTATTCCCATCCTTGAAAGAACAAATTACATTTCCTTTGCAAATACTGAAAAATTCAACAGTGTTTGTTCTGTAAAGCATGCTCTGCATAAAAGCTTACTGATGGATTTCAGCAACCGCCAGCCAGTCTGCTCACTTAGTGGACATCTGGATGTAGTTTAAGCAGGATGGAGTGAAGATTCGCTGATGATGGGGCCGTTTTGAGTGACTACTGAGGTTCTAGGGCTTCTAGTGTTTCAGGAGTGGTCCACCGAACTCCTCTGAGAAAACACTTTCTTCAAAATACACATGATAAGCATTTGTATTTAGGGTTTGGAGGCAGATATTGACTAAAAGTTGAGAATGTTCTTCGATTCTGGCTTTGCGCTCATTCTGACATCCTAAAATGGCAATTACAGCGATCAGAGACTGGATGGATAGAATTAATAAAGATTTCAAATTCGGAGTTCACGAAAATTAAAACAGGTATATGATAAACATATTGCTGGTTCATTAACTTACTGATAGAGTTTACTTAAACAAAAAGAATTTAAAAAGTGAAGGCAGTCTCATTAGTTTATTTGTTTGTTTATTTTTTTAGATTAAACCCAAAGAAACTTAAGAAACAAATTGTATTTCCAGACATGTGACTGCAACACCAGCTGTTAGAGCTGGATTTTGTAATTGAAGCAGATACAAACTACCACTTTCAAGGATCCCATAGCCTACATTTTTATCTATTTTCAGTTATGACTGGACAGTAGTGAGACCAGCTATGTTGTACGTGTTGGAGATGGTGGCACTGATGAAATAAGACCGGAGGCGGAGCTGGAGGAGTTAAAGATGCTGAGATTTTCGTTGGGTGTGACGAGGATGGACAGGATTAGAGATGAGCGTATTAGAGGGACAGCTCAGGTTGGATGTTTTGGAGACAAAGTTAGAGAAGCAAGGTTGCGTTGGTTTGGACATGTCCAGAGGACAGACGAGGATTATATCAGGAGCAGGATGTTGAAGATGGAGCTGCCAGGAAAGAGGAAAAGTGGAAGACCAAGTGAGCACATGCAGCAAGGTGAGCAAGGTACCATCCCCGTCATTGCTCCCCGGGTGCTTTCAAAAGCTGCCCCCTGCTGCACGTGTGTGTATGGGTGAAACGCAGAGGTTGAGGGGCAGCGGTGGCCTAGTGGTTAGGGAGTTGCCCCGGATCTGAAGATTATGGGTTCGATTCCTTCACCAGTAGGTTGCCCTGAGGTACCCTTGAGCAAGGTACCATCCTTGTCACTGCTCCCCGGGCACTTTCATAGCTGCCCACTGCTGCACGGTGTGTGTCTGTGCATGGGTTAAATGCAGAAGTCCAATTTTGTTGTGGATGACTGTGTGCTGTGCTGTGTGTTCTCGCAATGGCAAGATTAGTCACTTTCACTTCACTATCAAACTGTTCACAGCTGAGCTGCATTGCGAACACATTGAGATTCTTTGGGTCTTGGTCGCTTACTTTTTAGCAGAGTGTCCTGGACCAAAGAGAAGCATCTCCAACTCTGCTAATTCCTGCTTTGTGCCTGAAAAAGCGGTTCAGCATTTCGTGGTAAATGGGAGGGGCTTTACTGCTGTAGGCCGAACAGGCAGGAATAAGTACATATTGATTCTTGGGTCACCAAGGGAACCGTGTAGTTGAAGCAAGCTGTTTGTTAGGCTTAACCTCTTCATTTGAACTGTATTAACTGTGGCGTAACTGGTTTGTTCAGTGGTTACATTCTGTATTAAACTATTTCATTTCAATAAACAAATATCTTTTTTTTTTTCATGAAATGGACCTTTTAAGAAAACCCAGGTTTGTTTTGAACATAAAGTGACTGTCATGGTTACCCACATGTGCGGTATGGGGCAGCTATTAAAAGCGCCCGGGGAACAGTGATGGGGTGGTACCTTGCTCAAGAGCACCTCAGGGAAACCTATTGGTCTGAGATTCCTTTGATCCTGAGGCCTAATCCCTAACCACTAGGCCTCCACTGACCTTGTTTGAAGACTTCTAGTTTAATGTAACTTCTTTTAAACTGTGAAGATTTTTGGGCAGCAGGACCCTCAGTAATAGTCACTAACCTGATCTATGAGCAACATAAATCACCCATCAGTGTGTAGAGATCTGTCACCAGCATGACACTGCTGTTCTGCCCCGTGATTCATAAACATCACCGTCTGCCAGATAATATGAAAGGTTTTGCGTTGTGATTGATGACGGGTGAATGTGTGTGTGTGTGTGTGTGTGTGTGTGTGCGTGTAGACTCTCTAACTGACAGCCATGTCATATCCCTATGCCAAATTTTGAAAGCTCAGAATGTGTTATTATATGTTTCATTCATTCATTATCTCAACATCTTCTCCTGACTAGGTTTGCATGCAGTGCTGGACTCTATCCCAGTGCCCATAGCACGGAGACGAGAGAAACACCCTGGACAGATCACCAGTCCATCGCTGGGCAGACACTCATACTTACGGGGCAACCCACACAGATGCAGGGAGAACAAGCAGAGTCCACATAGATATGACCCTGGCGTCCCATCGTGGAATCAACCCCAAGAACCCTGAGTCGACGGCACTACCCACCATGCCGTCTCAGCTTTTCACTCTCCTGCACCTCTTCTCTACTCGTTCCAAGCTGCCTGCACTCTCTTCTTCACCTCTCTTCCACACGTTCTGTTATTCTTAACTGCTGATGCTTATATGAAGGTCAACACTGTCAAAGCAGCAGCACTATTGGTCAAGAACATCAAAACTCAAGATTTTCAGAACTCGTCAGAACTCAGCAGTACTATGTTTCGATTCACAATCATTTATATATTCGAATTTATGTACTTAAGTGTTTGTATGTGAACTTGTGTAATCCTTGGCTACTGATAATTACTCCCTTCAGATCAAAGTATCTATACTCGTCAGGTACAGAGACTGGACTGAAAACTATTCCTCAACAAGCCACTTAAAATTCTAGAAAAACTGCCTATTTGGATGTAAAATATCAGGAAATGAGGAAGGGCTCAAGCCTCAGTCTTAAGCACTCAGTTACAATATAACTAAAAAATCAAGAGAGATTAGAGAATTTACTTTTTTTTTAATCATGTTATAAGTGGATGTAACTAAAAATAATTTATCTTTCTCCTCAAAGTTCCAGTTTTCAGGTTTTCTAATATTGGACACATTAAAACATGCCACGAACATTGGAAGGAAACTTTTAAACAGCACGTTCTGAGCTGTGGGGTTTTGGTTACACTCCAGGCTGTCAGAAGGCTGCCCTTCCCCCATACCGGTACGGGTCAGTGGTCCGGGCTGAGCGGCGGAGGGCCACCGTCTGCTGCTCTGCTCTGAGTCAGCGACGGGGTGAAGAGGGGACGAGGGCTGGTTAGGAAACCTTCTGTCAGATGAGTAGGAGGCTTCTGGGCAAAAAAGGGAAAGGCAGAGAGAGAGAGAGAGAGAGAGAGAGAGAGAGAGAGAGAGAAGAGAGAGAGAGAGAGAGGGAGAGGGAGAGAGAGAGAGAGAGAGAGAGAGGGAGACAGAGAGAGAGAGAGAGAGAGAGATGAGAGAGAGACAGAGAGACCAGAGAGACAGAGAGAGAGATGAGCAGAGAGGGAGAGAGGAGAGAGAGAGAGAGAGAGAGAGAGAGAGAGGAGGAGACAGCAGAGAGAGAGAGAGAGAGAGAGAGGAGAGAGAGAGAGAGAGAGAGAGGGAGAGAGAGAGAGAGAGAGAGAGAGAGAGAGAGAGAGAGAGAGAGAGAGAGAAAGAGAGAGAGAGAGGAATAAAGAAAAGCAGCTTGCTGGTGCAGCCTCTTTCCTTGTGTTTCTTCTCTGTGTCTTCCTCTCTTTCTCCTAATTTTGAGAAAGGCTTGTTTAGAGATCATCCATACTGTTGGTTGGTCACAACACCAGGAAAGTTTTGCATGCACACTGTGATGACCACACAAAGATTTTCATTTCACTGTGTCCTCATCACTGATGAACTTGTCACTTGAGGCCATTTCTGTTTACCTTGGGTTTTATAAAGACAATTTCTTTTCCCAATTCCTCATCCGTCATCTTACATACCGCACAAATCCATGGGGCATCCTCTGCTGGACGCAAGCGGTTGATTAAATAAAGACTTAAACTGATTCAATGTGTCATTCACTTTCTTTCATTTTATGACACCAAAGAGCATCAGACACAATGGCCTGCCACATTAGAGGTGAAGTTAATAACATTGATTTTCTCGTTAGGATGTCACCTGTCAAAGGGGGATCAGTGTGAGTGACTTTGACAAGGGCCAGATTGTGATACCTAGACGACTTGATCAGAGTATTTCCAGAACATCAGTTTATTGAGTGTCTGATGAATCCTGTTTTCTTTTACACCAAGTGGACAGCTAGTTGTATGTGTCTCAGAAATCTGTGAAAGAAATGGCATCAGGATCCATTACTAGAAGAAGGCAAGCTGGCAGAGGAGTGTGTTGCTCTGGACAATGTTTTGCTTCTTCTTCTTCTTTCTGCTGCTCCTGTTATGGGTCACCACAGTGGGCCAAATATTTCCATTTCTTCCTGTCCTCTGCACCTGCCTCCTTCAAACCAACTACCTGCATGTCCTCTCTGACCACATCCATACACCTCCTCTTTGGTTCCTCTTTCCTGGCAGCTCCATCCTCAACATCCTTTTCCCAATAAAATCCATGACTCATCTGTACATGTCCAGACCATTTCATTCCTTTTCTCTCGAGAGCATATCTTCTCCGCTACTTTGCAGTCTCCAGTCTCCTTCAGACTGACTCTGCTGCAAAAGGATAAAATCCACCTGTGAGCATCTTCCTCCACTCTAATACGTCACCCTGTGCTCCTCCCTTTTCTTAAAATAAGTATTAACTACAGCCATTTCCTTCCTTTTAGCAAAATCTACAACCATCTGATCTTCTGCATTTCTCTCCTTGACACCATGCCTACCCATCACCTCATCATCACCTCTGCTCCCTTCTTCAACATTAAAGTCTGCCCCAGTCACAACTCTCTCTCCCCTGGGTACACTTTCTATCACTTCATCTAACTGCTCTTCTTCTTCTTCTTCTTCTTCTTCTTCTTCTTCTTCTTCTTCTCCTTTGACCAACAGTTGCCCAATTTCCACCCGCACCCTGTAGGTAAACAGTACTGGTGGCAGTAGATGTTAAACCAGGCCTCGACCGATACGGAATGGAAGTCTGCTTCGTTGTCTGCATATTGATTTAGCATAAGTTTTACACTTGATGCCGATCCTGACATAACACTCGCCATTTATCTGGACTTGGATATTCACGCTGAGGTCTTTGACACGTGCCACCAGCCTAAACACTGATGCAGACCAAGTAAATACCCTTTCCCCAATGGCATTCGCCTCTTTCAACAAGATAAAGCACCCTAGGCCATTTCAAACCCTGTTCAGAAATGGTTTGTGAGACCCGTTACAGAGTCAGATCTCATTCCGACTGAGGACCTGTGGGACATGCTGAAAAAACAGATGTTAGATCTATGGAAGCCTCACCTCACCACTTCTACTGCAAACACCTCAGGGCCAGATTCCAGAGCACAGCATCAGAGGTCTTGTGAAATCCATGGCTTAATGGGTCAGAGCTGGATTACCAGCATGAGGAAGACCTAACCAATATTATGCAGCAGATTTTACTGTTATGACTGATCAATGAACCACCTAAATCCTCATTTACCCAATCAAATCTCTTGAAGGCAATCAAAAGGTCATGTTGTAGTGGCTCCCAAAAGGAGAAAACTGAGGAGCTCTGATGAGAAGGAGGTTCTGGCTACAGTTCATCAGACTTCATCTATTGCTGTAGTTTCTATCGTTTGCTTTGAAAATTCATGGTCACCCTTCTTACAACCCAGCACTTTGACCAGAATTGTCCAAAGAATTTGTCGACATTATCAGGGCTGTCAAAAAACACCGGTTCTCTACCATGTTCATGTTTTTATTTTGCATTAAAATGAACCTCTTTTATGGAGGCTTCCAGAAAACACTTTGCATGTGGCCCCAAAAAACACCAGTATCTGTGAGTGAGTGTGTCTGTGCTTGTGTGTGTGTGTGTGTGTGTGTAGGTGTGTGTAGGTGCGTGTGTGTGTGTGCACACTTTTTGGCTAAGTGTAAAGGTCCACACTGCTGTGAAAGCTGCTCATGGCAGCATTGTGTGTAGACAAAAATACACCCTGGCTCCTGCAGACACTCTCATCTCGGTTCCATTGGCCTGTGCTTGGCTCTGTCCCACTGCTCATCTCCCTACTTTGGTGCCAGGGGGTTTGTATGTGTGTGAGCATGTGTGTGTGTGTGTGTGTGTGTGTGTGTGTGTTGTTTAAGGCCAAGGTAAGGACCAGTTTAGGTGGAAGGAAGCTGAGCTACGTGAGGACAGAAGGAGGAAATGGAGTGTTTGTGTGTGTGTGGGTGGGTGGAACACTCTGATGGAGGCCATTCCTCTCTGCAGGGTTTTAATTGGTTGGTAAGAGTACACCTGAGCCCTGTGGACGCCAAGCATGCAAAACACTGTGTAAACACAAACACACACACACACACACACACACACACACACACACACAGAGTTAGAAGGACAGAATGGGCTTCAGGGTATACACACATACACACACACAAACACACACAAAGCAATTTAAGCAAAGATGAACTGCTTTCAAGCATGAAAATACAGACAAATACAAGCTTTGAACATTTAAAGTAACAGAAAGATAAATGCAATAGCGTTGCAGATAGCACAAAATGGTGCCAACGTCAAATACACACACCTAGCCTGGCAGGGTGGAGGGGCGGGGGGCGAGGGGACCGGAACAAATTATTTCAGAATCTGAATTATGTTTTTCAAACCTTTAAGCTCTGACATGGAAATCATATTTGTGATCACAAAGCTCTTTGATATCTAGTCTCAGGACTAAAATGTAATCCGTGATTAAATATTTTGAGAAAGGACAGAAAGTACCGTTGTCCCGTTCTTAGGCTGCAAGGTTTGGTTTCGGGCTGGACGCAGGTGCAGGTTTGGGCCTGGCTGAACTTTATGAAATAGACGAACATAAATCAAACATGAAACTGGACTATAAGCTTAAAAAAAGTGCCAATTTAACCAAAACAGAGACCACAGGAACGGCAAGACTGAAACACAAAGGTTCCTACACAGACCAGAGAACAAGAGGCACCTGACACAAGTGGGAGACATGGATGGACATCAGGTGTGCAGGGGCAGGAACCGAGTCCAGCAAAGAGATAAAAAAGCACATGGACATGGAAAACGAAAAGAAAGACACATGGATCAAGGAGGCACACACACACACACACACACACACACACACACCTAAACTAACGGACATGTTTTTTTTTTGTTTTTTTTTTAATAATGAGTCCACTAGATACAGCAGGCCTTGCATTTCCTGCAAAAATACAGCGTTGAAAAGATTTACAGAAACAACTCAGCATCTCTCCTGGCGCAGCCCCTCACTTCCACCCTGCCATCCAACACACAGATCTTTAATGCATGAGCGTGAAGGTATTTGAGGACAGGAGGATCAGATTTACACAGAGGGTGAAATTGGGAGCCGTGTTCATTAGATGCCCAGCAATAGGAAAAAGCTTAGTAATGACATTCAGTAATGCAGTGCAGTATCTATACTTTCATATTTTGCTATAACTCTAAAGAAGAAATACCCCTGGTAAAAGGTATTAAGGGACTGGTTTCCATAGATATGAAATAAAAGTAGCACAAAAGCTAAAGCAACAGAACTTTAAATGCATTCTTGCAATTCTTGAACTACACTTTAGTCTGGAAGGCATTTTTCATTCAAATTGCTTTCTGTCTAGTAGAAAAAAGGTCTATCAAATGTATGTAAAGGATAGAATATAGATCGTAGTGGAACCTGCAGTAGTGCAGGCTGAAGCCCTGCTGACCCTGTGCGGTCTAGCCATACGTTCAGTGTCGGATCAACGGCCTGCAAGCTGTTGCTTCTTTAATCTGTAGCCTCCACATACGCACTAATGCATGTGCAAGAGGAAGGGAGCTGGAATTCATACAAGATGCACCAATCGTCCTACCGAAAGTGATGGACAGCGCTTGCAGGACTTGTTTTTAAAATAAATGAGCAGAAAATTTAAAGGAAGTAACAGAAAGAAGGAATATTCCAGCTCCCCTCAAGATTCACTGAAACAAGAATTTATGAGCTTTATTAACAAGACTGAGGGCAAGAGGCAAGGAGTGTATACAGGAGAGGGAGTGATCTGTGTGTGTGTGTGTGTGTGTGTGTGTGTGTGTGCGTGTGTGTGTGTGTGTGTGCGTGTGTGTTTATAAATGCAGGGAAGCCAATAAATGCCCCAGTGAGTGGTGACAATCTATCTATCTATCTATCTGACTGAGGTGCCTAACCCTAACCCTAACCCTAGTCTTAGTCTATGGACTAAGAGGTTGCAGGTTCGAATCCCACCTCCAGCACCACCATCACTGGGTTCCTGAACCCCAAGTTGCTCCAGGGGTCACTCTGTAACCTCACTCTGGACAAGAGCATCTACTAAATGAAATGAATGAAATCTCTCTCTATATGTGTGTGTGTGTGTGTGTGTGTGTGTGTGTGTGTGTGTGTGTGTGTGTGTGTGTTTTTAAAGGCAGGGGTGCCAATAAATGTCCCATCGTCTCTATCTCTCCAGGACGCTGCAGGACACTGGAAGAGTGGAGTTATGAGCGGACAGTTGGAATATCTGTAAGTGAAATTGATAAAAATAGAAAAAAACATCCAATAATCTCCTGCAACGTCACTGGTCCATTGCATATTTCCGAGGCTTGTCATTCAGAGGCTCTGCAGAGGAAGTGTGTGCTGAGTCCAGGGCAGATCTGTTACTGTCTGCACTTCTGTACTTCTGTGTGTGGCTCAACAGCTGCCATGCCAACATCAGCCAACGTCCATGAAAGCAGCATCTAACCAGTTATAAGCGCCACCGTTCAGCAGCCCTGGTGTTACATCAGTCCTGCTTCCCTCCCTCACTGTTTCTTTCACTCAAATTCAATTTAAAAAGGAGCAAATTAAAAAAAAGCCTGTAAGTGGACCTCACCAGGAGCTTTGAGAGCTATTATTGAAATGTTTGGCTTCACAAACTCCCAGTAATATTATTTTACGAGGAAGTCATTCTGTGAAAAGAATGGCCACAGAAATCTATGATTACATGTCCATTATTTGTAGAGTCTAGAATTAAAAGCAATTTATTTTTTGATTTTTTTGATTTTTTATTTTTATTAAGACATCTGTATAGGCACCAATAATGCCCGTCTCAAATACAGGTAAATAAAAATTTGACCTTTGGCATGCTTAGGTCAAAAAAACATGGAATAAATTGATCATAAAACAGGATGGTATGATTGTATTCTCAAATTTGTATTTAAACCCCTTTACACCAACCATAATGTTATTCTGCAATAAAAAAATATACAGTCACATGAAGTGAGGAAAAAAATATTTCAATTCCCACCTTCTGGGAAGCTACGCTGGTAAATCTTTCATTGATTTAACACAAATAATTCATAACTCGGTATGTCAAGCATGGCAGGCCCGAACCCCTACACAAAGTAAATAGAGTGAGAATTTTATATTAATATTTAAAAATGTAAAAAATACACAGAAGTAACAACACCTAGTTTTTAAATAAATTTTCCCATCATATTTCCCTCCTTTTCATAAAAAACTGGGCTTTGTTTCCAAGATTGTACTATCTATTATTTAATCTGAAATTTTATACAATTTACAAAAATATATATTATTTTTTATTATTATAATATATAGATTATTTTTTTACTAATAATTTGTCATGAATTATCAGGTTTGAACTTTTGATTAGATGCTATGTAAAAAAATAGAATGAGATAAAAAACAGATATTAAAAGATAACAGATATTCATGAAAAGGAGGGAAAAGTGAAAGGATTGTTCAATCAATCTGGAGCCTGTTATTGTAACCGTTAGTGTTTAACAATTGACCATTTTTAATGAATTATTTAACATAATTGTTTATTCATTTAATAATTCATCAATGTATTTCATTTCCCAGAGAGAGCACTTTAGCATGAAGGGGTTGGACTTCTGTAATTTGGCATAGAAAAAAAAAAAAAATTAAAAAGCAAAAGCAAGTAAAATGAGGGAAAATTGTACCATTATTATGTCATTAAAACTAGTGAAAGTGACTATCCTTGTCTTTGCGAGTACACACAGCACACCACAACAGAACTGGACCCATTTAACCCATGCACAAACACACACTGTGCAGCAGGGGGCAGCTATGAAAGCGCCCGGGGAGCAGTGACGGGGACAGTACCTTGCTACCTACTGGGCAACCTACTGGTGAGGGGTTTGAACCCACGCTCTTCCGATCCTGTGGTCGCAGGTCATTTTCTTGACTTTAGAGAAATCATACATTTGTTAACGATCTCTTGGATCGTTTTGATCGTCGATCCTGAATTAAAGCTGGGTTAAAGTGTAGCTTCTGATGCTTATCAGTACTAAACGCAACCAGGGCAGTGTGGAAATGAACATCATCAGTCAAACAACAACCAGTGAAGAGGGAGGAGGAGGAAGATGGAGGTGAAGATAGGGAGCACCAGCCTGGGAGAGAAGCTAGGCTTCATCAGGAGCTGTTTATTTTAGTGCGTGGCTCGAGAGCTGTACTCTATTAGTTAGCACACACTGTGTTAATTGAGGTCATGTTTTTATGCCATCGGGTTCCCTGCAATTACCAAGAGAGCAAAGATCTAAATATAGTCGTGATGGGTTAGAAAAGTGTTCCGTTCACTCTCTAGACTTCCTACAAAGTGCAAACACTTTTAAATATTTGAATAAACGAATGCAACACACACACACACGCAGAGGGAGAGGGAGCAAGAGCGAGAGAGAGAATTAAAAGGATACGCCTTAATTCTTCTCTCGCTATCTCCCCAGAACACACACACAGCAGCAGCAAACTGTGCACACACATCATTTATCATTTAGTAAAATCCATGCAGATGTTGGGGTGCGAATCTCCCAGGGAATGAGGAGCATTCAGTGCCTCGAAAGCGGGCGGCGGGTGCGAGAGTTACTGTGAGAAAGTTAGTGGACGTGCTGTAAGTCAGCAAATATTTCTGTACCTCATTGATAACATATCTGAATCAGCAGCCTCCAGACGTTGACCTTCACAAAAATCAATATATTCCAGCAAACGGTTCAAACCAGGGAGGAAAACAACTTGGTGGAAGGGTAAATGAAGAAGACTCAGCTTTGGAAGAAGAATTGCTAGAAAGCGCACAGTCCGAATGTGCGGCTTCAGTGATGGAGCTTAAGGAGCTGCATATTTTTTGAGGCAAAATATGATTACATGCGTTTTTCTAAGCAAGATGGCAGCCCGTTCAGGAATCTTAGAACAACGCAGATCCACAATCTGACAGATCTCCTGGACTGAAATGGGTATCCAAAAATAATCTTGTATTTCTCGCCCTTCTTTTAATATTCTCATGTATAATAATCATTTGTGACCATGCAGGGCATTCGTTATGAATTTTTGTCAATTAAGTGAAACCGAAAGTGACTACCTCACACCACAGCACACCACGAGTCAGAACAAAAAAGCTTTCTCTGTACAGCAAACATCAAGCTGCAGTGGGCAGCTGTATCCAACACCCGTGAAGCGATGATGGGGACGGTAACTTGCCAGAGGGTAACCTACTGGTCTGGGACTCGAACCCACGGCTAGGGGATATGTCAAGCATGACATGGCTAAACCACTACACAAAGTGAATAAACAAGTATTTTACATAAATATCTATAGAGCACACACTATACCGCAGCGGGCAGCCATATGCAGCACCCGGGGAGCAGTGTTGGGGACAGTACCTTGCTCAAGGGTATGTCAGGTGAACCAACTGGACTAAGACTAAGACCCACAACCTACTAATTATAAACCACTGCTGCTGCACATCAGTCTATTATTGGAGGTACTGAAACCAATGTTGGTATCAGATTGATACTACATGATGGAAGTGATACTTTAGATTCAGTTTTTCTCTTCTGCATTCACTTTGTTGCTACCATCTCATCAACAAATTGTCATGTCTCTCTCATCTTACATGTTCCTCTTCCTCCCCACTCCGCTGTGCTTTGTTGTCATGAGTGAGAGCGTGACGGCATGTCAGAGACAAAAATCTCTGACAGAGTTGTAATGAAAGGCAATTATTTTATTATATTATTATAAAAACAAAGAAATGTGACTAAAATAGAAAAATTTCAACATTTGTTCTCTATATAATTAGAATTATTTTTTTATAATAATTTTCTGCTCTTGTTGGGTGTGACGAGGATGGACAGGATTAGAAATGAGTATATTAGAGGGACAGCTCAGGTTGGACAATTTGGAGACAAAATTAGAGAAGCAAGGTTACGTTGGCTTGGACGTGTCCAGAGGAGAGATGAGGATCACACTGGGAGGAGGATGTTGAAGATGGAGCTGCCAGGAAAGAGGAAAACAGTAAGACCAAAGAGGAGGTTTATGGATGGTGAGAGAGGACATGCAGGTCATTGGTTTAAAGCTGGAAGATGCAGAGGACCAGAAGAAATGGAGACGGTTGAGCCACTGTGGCGACCCCTGAACGGGAGCAGCCGAAAGTCTTTCTTGCTTTCTAGAACACACTGGTGAACTTGTTTTATGTGGACAGTTTGAAGGAGGAAGATGCAGAGGACAGGAAGAAATGGGAACGGGTGATCCGCTATGGCGACCCCTAAACAGGAGCATTTTCTGCACCTGTTTTTCTTTTCTTTTTTTTTTAAGCCAAGTGAAAGTTTTAAAAGATTCACAAAATACGTGTGTATTCATTACAGTAATATATATTCAGGGGTCCTGCAGACCGCAGCGTGTAAACCAGTGCAGATCTGTTACTGTCTGCAGTTGTATCGTATCCAGGGTCATGATTAAGTGTTGTGATTAAGTCATGATTTAGTGTTCGTGAAAAAGTAGTTAGATGTAGCATATTGATGATGCATTCATCTCATAAATCATGGCACATTGCTCTTTCCCTACATAAAAGCTGCTTTTATTAGTAAAAAAGTATCAGGGTCCGTATCGACATCAGCAAAACTGATTCAAATTTACACACTACTACTAGCTAGCAAAAGCTCAGAATGAGTTTTCACATGAATCCTAGACTCGGTCAAATGTTCTCCTTCAATCAGGTCTAAGCAGTCGATTATTTGACATTTGACTCAGATGATACCTGTTTTTTATTGACATTTTAAGGCCTTTTTGCTGATGATGGTGACAGTGGTGGTAGTGCTGGAGGTGGGATTTGATTCTGGGACCTCTTGGTCTGTAGGCAAGCCTCCAACCACTAGACCACCAGCAAATGCGTTTTTTATTTTGATCCATCTGCACTTGAACCGTGACTTTCTCTTCAGGCGTCAGATGTGAATGCAAATTCATGGAGGCACATTTCCCAGGCTTGGAATTTCAGAAGCTCTGCAGAAAATGTGTGTGTTCAGTCCAGATGTGTTACTCAGTCTGCAGTCGTATCATCACATGCTTTCGGAGTCTTTCAGCTGTTGTGTGGCTCAACAACTGCCCATGCCTGAGGGCAGCATCCAACCAGTAACAACAGCTACTGTTCATCGACACCGGTGCGGCATCCATCCTTCTCTTCCTTTTCTTTCACTCCCTTGCTCTTTCTTTTAACACTTCAATTCAATAAAAGAGGAACAAATTAAAAGCGCCTGTAAGTGGGCCTCATCAGGAGCTTTGAGATCCCCTGGGGTGGGAGTATAAGTTGTGCTTTTCATGATTACTTGCAATCTTTTAAATGGAAAGTTGGTTAATCCTTAGTCGGGTTTATGCTGAGCCTGAGCTCGTGAGGATCTGTGTTGTTTTTCCACCTTGCTATCAAGCCAATCTCAGACAGTTGTGGGCTCTATCTGCTTTATTCATACATCGGCAAGCCCTAATAGGTTTCCGGTTGTTTCCTTTCTTGGTTTATAATAAGATTAGGCTTATAGTCTCTGTATGTGGAACAAAATGAATGGCGCTTTCAGTTTGTTCGTACTAGTTTGGACATTTTTTTTTCTGGGTTGGAAGATAAGAAAGGAACCTTTAAAACTTTGATTCCAATCAGTGAACCGCATGAATATTTCATAGCGTCTCTGAGCTTTGCTACTGACAGTATTCAACAACTACAGGCAGACATGTGATCTGTTTTTATAGACCTTGTATAGACCTTTTCAGAAAGAGATGGAGGACAGTCTGGACAGCCCCTGCTTTATCTGCATTCGACCCGAAATGACCTTAGGGCAGACTGGGGCAGCAATGTCTGCGGGGTGACAGATCACAGACGGCTGTGTGCGTGTGTGTGTGTGTGTGTGTGTGTGTGTGTCTGTATCTGTGTGTGTCTTTGCAGACAGCTCTTTTTTGCCACTGTCACCCCAAGCTTACACCTTGGATGTCTGGACCTCTGTAAAGCTGCTTTGCAATAATGCCCATTGTTAAAAAAGCAAGGCAAATAAAATGGAACTGAATTGAATTTGCTGCAAGGGACTGTGTGTTTCTAATAAAACTCTATCGAACCAGAGAAGACAACCTTTGTTTTAGTGCAAAGCGACTCCAAACAGTTAGATAACCTTATTTTACTATTCCTTGTTTTGTTTGAGGGAAAAAGCATTAAAAAGTACAAACATTCATTAAGATCAGAGATCAGAGACTAGATGGAACTGCCCTCCAGCTCCACACATAATAGTGCAAGCTGATGTGATGAATGATGGGGTTAATGATGTGGTCGACCAAATCTGAACTGGATAATTGATTTATTGCCAAACATTTTCTTTCTTTAATAAACTGTAAAACATTTTTTTTCATTTCAGTTTTATTATTAATTAAAACATATATTAACTTTTATTGAACCCAGCCACTAGGGATGCACAAGCCAGTGTATTTCTTCGTGCCGGTCCCGAGCCTGGATCAATGGGGAGGGTTACGTCAGGAAGGGCATCCGGTGTAATGGGATGGTGGTGGTCTACTGGTAGGGTACATGCCTACAGCCCTATGGCTCAAGAGGTCCCAGGTTTGAATCCCACCTCCAGCACTACCATCACTGGGTCCCTGAGCAAGACCCTTAACCCTGAGTTGCCCCTGAATTGTCCCTGTAATTAGGACATGGAAGTCGCTCTGGACAAGAGCGTCTGCTAAATGCTGTAAATGATGAATGTTGTAAATGATGAATGTTGTTAGTGTTTATGCCACACAGGTTAGTTGTGAAATGGAAGAGAAAGAAGAATTCTGAAGTGAGTTAGATGAAGTGATAGAGAGTGTACCCAGGGGAGAGAGAGTGGTGATTGGTGCAGATTTTAATGGACATGCTGGTGAAGGGTGATGAGGAGGTGATGGGTAGGTATTGTGTCAAGGAGAGGAATTTCAGATGGTTGTAGATTTTGCTGAATGGAAATGGCTGAAGTAAATACTTATTTTAAGAAGAGGGAGGAGCACAGGGTGATGTATAAGAGTGGAGGAAGACGCTCACAGGTGGATTATATCCTTTGCAGGAGGGTCAGTCTGAAGGAGACTGGAGACTATAAAGTAGTGACAGGGGAGAGTGGAGTTAAACAGCATAGGACGGTAGTCTGTAGGATGACCTTGGAGGTCAAGAAGAGCAGGAAAGTGAGGCAGAGTCAAGGACCAAATGGTGGAAGCTGAAGAAGGAGGACTGCAAGGTAGAATTCAGACAGCAGTTAACACGGGCACTGGGAAGCACTACCAGATTGCTGGGAAACTACTGTAGAAGTGTTAAAGCAGATGACTAGAAAAGTACTTGGTGTGACATCTGGAAAGAAGAAGGAGGATAAGGAAAGAGAGATGGAGATCTGCTCTAGAGAGGAATGAAAGTGAGTTGGTCAAAGACAGAATAGTGTGAATGAAACGGAGGAAAGTGGAGTGGTTAGGATGGAGGGAGTGGAGGTAACAAAGGTGGAGTTTAAATACTTGGGATCAACTGTTCAGAGTAATGGCGAGTGTGGAAGAGAGGTGAAGAAGAGAGTGCAGGCTGGTTGGAATGGGTGGAGAAGAGTGGCTGGAGTGATTTGTGACAGACACGTACCAGCAAGTGTAAAAGGGAAGGTTTACAGGACAGTAGTGAGACCAGCTACGTTGTATGGGTTGGAGACGGTGGCACTGATGAAAAGGCAGGAGGCGGAGCTGGAGGTGTCAGAGTTAAAGATGCTGAGATGTTCCTTGGGTGTGACGAGGATGGACAGGATTAGAAATGAGTATTTTAGAGGAACAGCTCAGGTTAGACGTCTTGGAGACAAAGTTAGAGAAGCAAGGTTGCGTTGGTTTGGCCATGTGCAGAGGAGAGACGAGGATTATATTGGAAGGAGGATGTTGAAGATGGAGCTGCCAGGAAAGAGGAGAAGAGGAAGACCAAAGAGGAGGTTTATGGACGTGGTGAGAGAGGACATGCAGGTGGATGATGCAGAGGACAGGAAGAAGAGACAGCCAATCCACTGTGGCGACCCCTAAACAGGAGCAACCGAAAGACAAAGAAGATTACCTTTTATTTGTATTTGCATTTGTTTTCTAGAACACACTGGCAATTGTGGTGAACTTGTTTGTTGCTGTCCAAAGTTTCAGTAGGAACGCATTGCTCAATAGGAAATGAATGTGCTCTGGGTAGTCAGGGTTATGATTATAAACACTCGATGTGCTGAGAAACCCATGAATACCATCTACTTGAATAGACATGAAAATAATATCTGAAAATGTAGAGAGGACTACAAATCCATCAGATCCATAAAATCAGCAGTTTCTACCAAGAATAAAAACAATCCTGACCTATCTGTCGGTTCGTGCTCCTACTTTACTTTTACTTCAGAGAAAGAGAGAGAAAACAGATAAAAATGTATAGACAAAAGCAAAGGAGAAGAGGATTTAGCAAAAATGAGAAATCCAGCTGGACTGAGCTTTTTGGAAAATGCAGACAGGATATTGACAAAAATACAGGCAATTGCCCCTTTATCACTAAATAAAAAGATCAGTTGATCCAGAATGCACTTTTGAGAAAAGATTGATTTTTTTTCTAAATGTAAGGACACTTAAGGTCAGCATTTTTGTCTCCATGACTCATTTTTGTTCATATCTTACAAGGCTTGACAAAATATTTATTTGTTCATTTATTTATTGCTATTCTTGCTCTGTTATTGGGCTTTTATGATAAAAAACAGTTGTATTTTTGCTAAATACCAAGAAATCAGCAAATAGGACACAAATTAGGTAATAATCCATTTACAATATTTCTCTCAAATCATCAAACGTGAGGCTTAGGGTGTTGGCCACATGATTGGAGGATCGGGGGTTTGAACCCCTTCCCACTAGGTTGGCTGGCAACCTGTCCAGGGTGTGTCCCCCATCCTCTGGGTTGGACTCCAGCACTCCCCCGTGACCCCGTTTGGGACAAGTGGCAGAAGACGGACGGACTATTTAGCCATATATGTTCACATGTGTTCCCCGGTATATCAAATTCAGCACATAGCCATGTAGGCTACATCGGGAAACACTGGGAATCAAGCAGGTCACACTGTAGAGCTCAGTAAAGACAAGCCACTGTGATTGTGCCCTTAAATTTAAGATTAATATGCACAACCACAAACATTAACTGGACTCTGGGACAAAGGAATAGTGTTCTCAAAAATTATCATTCATCCTCACTATCTGGCAAATTGAAGGATCAAAAGAGAATCTTTGAGAACAGGGACTGATCCTGGATCAGAAATTCAGATGCCTGCAGCATTAACATAACCCTTTAAAGGAGAACACTACCTACCTGATGAAATGAAGTTTGGTGGAGGAGGCATAATGGTAAGGATCAGATTTTCAAGGTTTGGGGATTTTTGGAGTAAAGTTAATGCGACACCATACTGGCATTTTAGGAAATGATATACTGGGTAACAGTTTGGGGACTGACCTTCCCTGTTCCCTGGTAACCTGGTGACCTCTGAAATGATCAGGCAGGCTTTCTCATCCAGCATCAGTAGCTGAGCTCAAAAATACTGTTTTGCTTAAATGTACAGAGAAACCCTCAAACTCATTCTAAGAACACTGGGACAGCAGAACAATTTAAATATGAACTGAGATGAACCCAAGACATTTACATAGCCAGCCAATGCCAACGTACCAGACATGAGAATTGTCATGACATTTGTATTGTCGAACTCTCATGAAAGAGAATACAACTGAACACACCCACATGCATTTTAATGATGCAGAAGATCTGTGGAGGCTGGAGTATTGAAGAAAAAGATGAAATATAGTTTCTAGAAGAGCAAAGCCAATCACAACACCACCCAAGGCAGAACACACTTGTCATATCACTCTTCCAAACCAGCGCTGGGGTAGACCCCCTAAGGAGCCTGGGGTAATGAGAGGACACGGTGTGTGTGAGTGTATGTGTGTGTGTGTGTGATGGAGGGGTTAACAGTGGGGGGTAAGAGGGTATTCCGTTTCATGTCTGCATAATGAATATCCCGACACTGTCATTGCATGATGAAGCCATCAAAGCCTTTTCTTTGAGTGTGTGTTGCACTATGTGCTGTCAAAAGTTGAGGGGTGTTTTGGGGGTTCACTCTTTTTCATTGATTCAAGCATCATTTCAACTGGTATTAATATTCTCCAGTCTTCTTACAACTACTGGAAACAAATTAGGCAAATTCTTCCACCCCAGATGTGTCCGTGCACTAATATTCAAATGCTTGGAATCACTTTTCTTATTAGCTCAAGCAGTGTAGACAGAAATATTAAAAAGTAGACAAAAATACTGGAAAATACTACAATAAAATACGTTGCAAAAACAAGGGCTTCTGCTTATGTTACCAAGTAAATCAGGCCAATAGAGGAAGTAAAATTGAAAAAAATGTTAGATTTAGATCTCAGATTTGGTCATTTTTGCTTATTTCTGCTATTTCTTAATGAAATCTTACTGACCCTGCAGGGATGCCCCACGGTTATTCCAGATGTCAGTGCAGTGCATAGCAGTGGGGGGTTTAAACAGCAGTGTGGTGGAGGAGCGGTACCGATTGTGGCTCTGGGTACAGTATTGATAGTGTACTGTATATAGACTCACTCATATGTGGGTTTGAATAAGGCATGATACTGTATCTGCAGTGCACACTTATTATTTTAGCAAGAGAAGCGCCAGCGTCAGCACTTCCTGTCAAGACGGATCTGCGGGTGTGAGACCGCCGCTGAATGGAAGTGGCGTTGGGAAAGAAGGGCCACGGAGTGCAAATGGGATTTTCACTCAGCACATTGTTTTTCGCTTCCCTTTGCCTCTTTCAGTTATTCATCCATGTGGCAAATGCAGGTGGATGTTTTTTTGTTTTTTTTTTTGTTTTTTTTTGTGAGGAATGACAAAGAGATGGAGAGGGAGAGGAAGCGAGAGAGATGGAAGGACACTAAATGATTGAGAGCATGAAAGTCAAGCACGTTGCCGTGGCGGCCAAAGCCCTTGCGTTTTCACACGTCTGTAATGGAGAAGATGGCCCTGAGTGTGGAATTCTGGGATAGCTCGCAGCTACAGATTACAGTAGAAAGAACATGCTTTTCTCCCCTGTGAGGTCCTCTGGGGTGCAGATGAGGAGATTTCTGGATGAAGACTGGAGGCGCAGTGCATAAATGAATGCTCATCTTTGAAACAGACATAAGGAATAAAAGTGAGGTTTGGAATTTTGTGAAAGAGTTCGGCGAAAACTTCATGACAACACTCTCCGTTCTCTCGCATCTTTATTTTTAGGACCTCACTCACTTGATTTAGGACATCAGCTAATCACTGAAAGCTCTGTGAGATGATAAAGAAGAGAAACTGTAAAAAGGGCTTAGGACACTTCTAGTTTGGAAAAAGGAAACCTTTAAAAATTCTTACTTCTTCATACCCTTTAATACCCTTGGGGTGGAGCAGAAACCAAGCCATTATGGGCAGTCTTGCTGTGATGTGAGCTTATAGCTCAACAAACATCTAATGCCAATTAACGACGCTTTTCTTTTTTTTTATTCTGAGGAGCTTTGAAGAACAAGTACCATTAATTATGCTCTTTTGCTTTTTTTTTTTTGGAGAAAAGACCATAACCTATCCTCTCTTTTTCAGATTTTCAGGGTTAAAGTTCATCTTGATGGCCATTAACAGAAGCGTACTCCTGTTTCAAGCTGCCATGTTCTTAAACTTCAAGATTTCGAGCAGTTTATTTGTCACAAAAGCGTATTTGAGATATAAAGAACAACAGAGAAAAACAAGGTAAACAAGATCGAACAATTCTCATTTGCATTTTTTTCAATACTACATCAAATCTGTTTATAAAATGTATGGGGTAAGATGCAAGAATATATGCAAATTCATGCAAATACAGAAAAATGGACAGAAAATACAGGGTAGGTGTGCCAATAGCAAGAGCTTACTGTTCAAGTAAAGCGGTTTCTTCAACGGAAGTTATATTTGTGATTTTGGGTTCACTTCCCAGGCGGCGCATCCGCGTGTGGAGCTTGCATGCTCACCCTGTGTGTGATTGGATTTCTTCTTGGTGCCCAGGTCCCATCACAGAGTCCAAAGATGTGCATTTAAGGTGGATTGGAGATAGGAGTTGCTGTGTGTGTGTGTGTGTTTGCCCTGGGATGGACTGGCGACCTGTCCAGGGTGTTTTTCCATTGTTTGATGGGTGTGTTGGGACATACTGGAACACCATCCACAACCTGGATAAGATCACTAGAAAGTAGTTCAGAGTACTTTTTGAAGAGCACTGCTTTTATTCTTGCATAAATGCTGAAATACTGCACAAGCAGAGCTCTTCTATTCCTCTACCAGCCGAAGCTTCCTGTTTGTCTTTGACAGCGGTGTGGGGGTTTTGCTCCGCAGTCATCAGACATGTTTCTTGGTTTTACTTCTGTTAAGCTCTATTTATTACAAGTAGGACATATTTAGATGCCATTCATATTCTTTCCTCATAACAGTTCTATCTTCTTGTGGATCCAACATCAGTCTGAGCTCAAGGTTGTAAAGTGTAACTATGACAACCTGAAAGGTATGAAAAGAAAAATCTGAATGGACTACATTTCGCTTGGTTGAATGAGTCATGAGCCAAATAAGACTTTTCAAGCACTACTGAAATGACCCGATATGTGGCATGTTGTCACGCCTACCGTCGTATCCAGGCCAGGGCCTAGGTCCCGATCCCCGGAATACCGAGCCGGAGCTTCCCACACACCCTCACTCCTCACCCCCGATCACCTGCACCTGGGCAGGCCAGTATTTAAGGCCTGCCAGCCCGACCCAGCCTTGTCTGTTCACCATTGTGTATGTCTGAGACTCAATTCAAGTACCCGGAAGTTAGCCGCGCATCGGTGCCTTAATCCCCGCTGTGAATATGACACATGTGACAACATTGCATTTATGTATTTATTTTATTTCAGCAAATAAATGGTTAGTGTGCCTGAAAAAGAACAATAGTTTTGCCATATTTATGTTCAATTTGCAAAACATGCCGTTTCTCAAATCACATTAAAAGTTATCATTTTGAAATTTCGCCACCACAATCTGAGCATCTGCAAAGCTTTTAACACCAGCGCAGACATGCTCTGTTGTGCCTGCAGGTGATGTGAATAATTCAGGACCGAAAAAGCATATTATTCCACAAACAAAGAACAAATCACTCAAAGCAAAGGGAACAAATCAGAACCACACTCCATCCCTAAGGCCAAGGAGAAGTTGGATTGGATTAGTGTGAGCCAGCGACAACACTGAGGGCTCAAATTATACACACAGCCCGTCGCTGCAGAGACTGTAACCTGCAGCCGAACATGTTTTAGACAGGGAAGTGTGCAAATCCCGCTCTAACAGTGAACAGGGCCAGAGTGACCCTGGGCAGAGCGCGAAGAACAACAGAGCCAGACACACATCCATATCTCGCCCTCACTGTCTGACACTTCCTTGCTTTCTGAAGTCTCTTTTTTCTTCCAGCCTGCTTTCTTATTCTCTCTCATCTGCATTCACTTGCTTTAAAACTGGTTCTCTCGCCACAAGATAGCGGCTCGTTTGCAGGACAGCATAACTTTTCTTTTTTGGCTTGCGGGAAGGAGTATGTAGTAACACTCGAATGTGATTTGAGTCCATAAGCTGCAGGCCTATGAGAAAAGGGGAAAATAACCTTCATTAAAAAGGACTGGTGGGCCAGAAATAATGTCTGTGTAACATGTCCCATGTAAATAAAAAGATTAAATAAAATATTATATAAGTACAGCTTGAGAACAGTTTAGTACGGAAAGTTTATCCATTAATTGATCGATATCTTTGTTAAAGATTGAATTAAACTAAGGTTTGGATGCTGGGGACTCTCTGATGGCAACTGATTTTGAATAAATTTAACTGATGGACAAGATGACCCACCACAACCATGGGTCGGACAGGTGATTCAGACAGTGTATGGATGATATCTCTATGAATGTTATAAATCATTGTCACTGCTTGGTAACATGGGCTTCCTTGTCAGGTTTTTACGTGGCAGATGGACTGTAACAGAAAGGGCTGTTCAACTTTGGACCAAAACTTTAAGCCCATCGTAAGGTGGGTGTAAAACCTTGGGCACTGACTGGTATGAAGAGGTCATTCTGGAATTCTTCATGCAACATGCAAATCTTGTTTCAACCTCACATGTGTTGACATTCGGCTGAAATGACTTCTTAATTGGACAATTTTTTATTTTTGATGAATCATTTTGTAGCTCAATCAACCCAGACAGAAGTGCTTATTCATGTTTTGCATTGGATCTATAAAACTAAAAGCACAGGAATGCAAATATTGAAAATAAGCACACTAATATTGAAAACTGTATCCCATAAATAGTCTCGATTGGTCTGGCTTATGTGGTTTTCGTGACAGTGTGACACATTGTGTCACTCTGTGTGTGTGATGATTTAAAATAAATAACTTTGATTAAAGTTAAATCTAATCAAAGCAACTAAAACATTGAGATGGTTTGGCAAATCTTGCTCTTGCTCGTGAAGGGATGGTAGTGATGTTCTGGGTTCGATTCCCAGCAGGGATAAACTGGGTCTTTTTTTGTCCAGAGCAACCGTATGAGACCCTGAGACCCTAGTACGAATGGACAGACGGATGGATGGATGGATGGATGGATGGATGGATTAGGTTAGAGACCATGATTGGAAGGTTGTGAGTTCCAGACTAGTAGGTTAACTTTATATACCCTTGAGCAAGGTACTGTCCCCATCACTGCTCTCCGGATGCCCCCTACTGCAAAGCGTGTAAGGGTCAAATGCAGTCTAGTGCAGTGTGTGCTGTGCTGTGTGTTTACAATGAAAGTCACTTTCACTTCACTTTGAGTGAAAATTCTGTGGAAAACACTGAACGATGTTTAGGTGGTCCAGGACACAATGAAGACTCATCATGTTCTAACGAAGTGAAGGTGACAACCCTTGTCATTGCGATGTCACAGCACAGCACACGTGAACCACAACGAAATTGGACCTCTGCATTTAACCCATGCACACAAACACCGTGCAGCAGTGGGCAGCTATTGAAAGCGCCCGGGGAGCAGTGATGGGGACAGTACCTTGCTCACCAGTACCTCAGGGCAACCTACTTGTGAGGGAATTGAACCCACAATCTTCCGATGCCACTGCTCCGGTAGTACTGAGCACAGATCCAAAAGTTTTATAAATGCGAGCAACATTTTAACCAATTATAAATGTTGGTGATTTTAGAAAATCACCTGCCAAAGGTACAACTTAAACATTTGTTTGAACATCTAAGGATTTTCCTAAAGCATGTTTTTTAATTGTTTCGTTAACACATTTATTCATATGGTTATTATTACTAATGGCAGTTATTACAGTCACTGCATGGCAACCAGGGCTCCTTTGTCAGCTTTTAATTCGGCATGTCGGTTGTTGCAGAAAATTCTAGGGTTGCATTCATTTTCGGACCAAACTTTCAGGCCCAATTAAAGTCGCAGTGTGAGAGTAAATTGACGGGGCAGGAGCTTAACGCTCAAGGTCAACCAAGGTCGTTTTGGAATTCTTCATGCAACACGGATTCTCTCTCTCTCTCTCTCTCTCTCTCTCTCTCTCTCTCTCTCTCTCTCTCTCTCTGAATGCAGAACAGGCACGAGCCTGTGTGTGATTAATCTCTGTAAGGGGTAAATGAAAACCTTTAATAAGCTTTCTTCTTCTCTTCAGAAAGCCTGCCACTCACCACAGCCTCTCCGCCCTTCGTGTCAGCTCAATCAAAGCGCTCTCAGGCCGCTGCCACTCTCACCCCATCTTTATTCGAGGACTGTATAAGCATTTGACTTTTTTTTATTTTAACAAGGAACCGTCTGTCGCAGACGACAACATCTCCCCAGACATAACAGCGCAACCAACAACGACCTTCCCTCGGAGTCGCCCAAGCACTTGTTGAGGAGGAGGATTGTGCTTTCTATAGAGATGGAGTTTCTTTAAATATACCTGCACTTATGGAATCTATATATTTCTGGACATACTGGAAGGATTTTATTGATTATTATTTTTTTGATCATTTGAAGACATCAGGTGCTTTTAATATTGCAAACATTTTGTAATAAATCAACAGAAATACACCAAAATTATGAAAAAAAAAAATGTGAGGCAGAAGAACAGTCTATTAACTTTAAGGCTGGTCTTCCACAAAACCCTTTTTGCACCTTTGGGAAAATATAACTAGCTGCAGAATAACTTCTGTTCCATCATGAAGGCTGTGGATTTTTTTCAGAAAATCTTACATTTAAACTATATATTATAAAGAAAGAAAAAAATGGCAATCTCATCTTTAACACACAGTACTGTGCAAAAGTTTTAGGCAGGTGTGAAAAAACGCTGTAAATAAAGAACGCTTTCAGAAATATAAATAATGATTGTTTATGTTTATCAATTTACAAAATGCAAAGTGAGCGAACAAAAGAAAAATCTAAATCAAATCAATATTTAGTGTTACTACCTTTTGCCTTCAAACCAGCATCAGTTCTTCTAGGTACACTTGCTCAAAGTCAGGGATTCTGTAGGATTATTGTCGGTGTCTGATCAACCAGTTTTACCAAACAGGTACTGATGATCATCAATGTCACACGGAGGTTGAAACACAGTCATGTTTGGAACAACCGACCAACCGAGTTCCTTCAAAAACTGTTTGCTGGTGTACCTTGAAGAATTGATGCTGATGAAGGCAAAGGGTGGTCACACCAAATATTGATTTGATTTAGATTCTCTTTTAATCATTCATTCATTGCATTTTGTTGATTGATGAAAATAAAGTGAAAGTGACAACCCTTGTCATTGCGAGGTCACAGCACAGCAGACAGTGAACCACAACAAAATTGGACCTCTGCATTTAACCCATGCACACTTAAACACCGTGCAGCAGTGGGCAGCTATTGAAAGCACCCGGGGAGCAGTGACAGGGACAGTACCTTGCTCAAGGGTACCTCAGGGCAACCTATTGGGAAGGGGTTCGAAGCCCGATCCTCCAACCAACACCCTAACCACTAGGCCAATGTGGTTCGATGATGAACACTTCCATTTCTGAAAGCGTTCTTTGTTCACAGCATTTTTTCACACCTGCCCTAAACTTCTAAAACTAAAAATCAGACCTTGTACATAAAGGATAATATTTCAATGATCCATACGTTCCTTATCGGTGGCTCAGACTTTAGCCATATTCCACTTTTTAAGTTTCAGCATTAACTTTCCATTGATTCTCAACATTAGAGTTATTATTTGTAGCACGTTTTCTGTTTTTGTAACACATTTTTACAGAAAGCAATGGGCAGGTGCTGAAGCAAAGTTTCCTATTATATAATCCTTTTATTAAGCTGTTGGATATGGGGTTAAAACAAAGGCAGAAAGAAGGAGGGGGTATTGTCCTTTAAATGACTTCCTTTTTCTCCAGCGCTTCCCTGAAAGCACTCCTCTCAGCGTAAACCCTCCTTTGTTTCCTCACAAAGCCTCAGAGCGATTCACCGAGGCAGAACTCAAACAGATTCACAACATCGGGCACCCCTTGTAATTAAGCTTCCTTTGTCTCTGAAAATGAACTCGCGTCAGGGAAATTTAAAGTCATAATCCAACTAAGCAGGCAGAGAGGCTTCAGTGGAGGCCACATAAAAGAAGATGTGTCTTTGAGGGACACTTCAACAACTCATTTCCTTTCCAGTCTCCTATGCTGCTGATGTGCCTCCTATTTGAATTCGCCGTAGCAGAGAGGTTTGTGAGCCTCCAACAATAGTTATATTGTACTCCGTTCTCTGAAGAGGTTCCTATAAAATGACCAGAGTTCTTACAGGGCCTGGAAAGGCTTAGATCAATTTTATCACACATAGCTGAACATTTATCTTTAAGGATACAAAAAAAAGAAAGAAAAAAAATAGAAAGGGGCAGCATTAAGTGTAAAAAAAAAAAAAAAACTTTATAGATATTAAGCTTTCAAACCTTCACAAAAAAATTAATATATAATATAATGTATAGCACACATTATATATATATATATATATATATATTATATATATATATATACTTTTTTTTTTTTTCCCCGAGGGGAAGAAACAAAACTTTCATTTGATTTTGATTCTATATCAACAATTTTTGTGAATCATCTGTGAATCTATCAAAATGATTTGTCAGAAAATGACAAATGATAACCAACTAACCAATCAACCAATCAAATAAGCAAATAAGCAACAGCGCTATGACAAGTACCAAAAAGGAAAGGCGGTTGGTCGCATCCTATATGTCAACAAGATGCATCCTGTCTTGTTGCCATGGAGACCCTGATATGTAACTTTTAAACTACAACTGCGACAGGTTGAGTAAAGTAACTAAATGTTACTGCACCTGCTTTGTTCCCACTTTTTAATACCATCCATCCTTCCAGTAACCAGCGGTGGCGGTGGCAGTGGTCAGTGGTGGTACTTGTCTATGGACCTATGGCTCAAGAGGTCCCAGGTTCGAATCCCACCTCTGGCACTACCACCACTGGGTCCCTGAGCAAGACCCTTGCCCTGAGTGTCTCCCACGGGACTGTCCCTGTAATTAGGAGATGGAAGTCGCTCTGGATAAGAGTGTCTGCTAAATGCCGTAAATGTAAATGAGAAGGCAGAGATTACAATCATCTCGTATTCTGGTATCATCAAAAATGCCGTTTCCATTGGAGTAACAAACCAGAAACGGTGCCAATAATTCACGTAGGTCATTATGGAAGTTACAGATAAAGTAACTAACTGTCTAGGGGAGGTGAAGTGAAGTGAAAGTGAATACTTGTCATTCTGAACACCCAGCACAGCACAAGTACCAAAACAAAATGCATCTCTATATTTAACTTTTCGCACATTGCGCAGTAGGGAGCAGCCATATCCAGCACCGGGGAGCAGTGCTGGGGATGTACCTTGCTCAAGGGTACCTCAGGGTAACATACTGGTCTGGGACTCAAACCCATGACCTGATCATGGGTCCAAGTTTTTAACCACTAAGCCTTTTTTTGAGAGGAAAAGGGAAACAGCAACAGACATTCCTGGAGGACTGTTTTTTTTTTTTTTCCTAGAAATTCTACTGAAATTTCCTGACCTGCAGTAGGAATTTCCTTCTGTTTCTCTCTGCTATTTGAAAAGAAGCTTGAATGTGTATTTCCCCTGGAGAAACTATACCATAAAAGAGAGAGCGCGATAGAGAGAAAGAGAGATGCCAGAGTGAATGGCAGTGGTGTCTGCGGTGAAGTATCCTGTAGACACGCAAGCACTTGCTAATTTCATACATTTCATGGTGAGATCCTGGGAAATGATTTATTCAACAAAGCTCTTGTGCTCTGAGCCTGGCGGTAATACATTTTTAGAGCAAACGTATGTCGGGCCAAATGTTGCGGAGTGCGTGATCAACCACAGGAAGGTAAACGTTCACAAAATCTGAGACCCCAGTTTGCATCAAAGGGAAATAACTGCAACCTCAAGTCCATAAAACACGCACAAAGAGTTCAGCGCTTCTGTGTAAAGCCTTTGCCTGCTATGTGTGCAATATTATTAAAGCAAACAACACCTGACAGAAGTCTGGCCTTAAATGTGCAAATCCCCGATTTGACAGGCAAAGGGGATTGTGTTTGATATTTTACAGGGATATAAAAAGAGATATGCAAATGGGTTTTAAAGGATTAGACAGCTAAATATCCTGGCTGATTGATTACATATTGGATCAGTGGTTAAATCAAATGTAAAATGATCAAATGCATGTTTCAGGCTATTCTTTAAGGAGAGAACCGGCAGCCAGACATCTGCTGGTTCTACCTGGTGGCGATGACAGCCGGTGTCATGTCCCCCATAAACAAAAGTCTAAAATGGACAGCCTAATTATGGAGAGTTAAATAGATGTCTTTGAACAACATCCCAAAAGCGTTGGAAAAAATCCCAAAGGTAGAGATAAGCAGACTACTTGCATGGGCCTCACTTGCATCCTTAGGGCCTGCATTGCTATGAGTGCTCAGCATGTCCCATTAAAACTAATTAAAAATCAAATAGGAGGAAGAATAAGGTAATGAGCAGGAGAGAGCAATGCAGACTAAGGGCTGTTAGAAACCTGAACATACAATTTGACACATCCAGCAGATGAATATTTAGAGATGAAACTTTACTCATTTGGATAAAATGTTCAGAAGCTCATATAGTTTTAAATGAGAAATGTATTTAGACTATTGTTGACACAGTGGACTGATGTGTATAAGAGACAGCTCTCTCTCTCTCTCTCTCTCTCTCTCTCTCTCTCTCTCTCTCTCTCTGATACACTCTACTGCATTCAGCATGGGGAGAATGTCAGGAGGTCTTGCTAGTTCACCTCAATCTTTTGTAGAAATACAGATAAGAAGTGTAGGAGCATGTGGGAGGATGAGCTCAGTCTTCATCTCATTGGGCAACACACACACACACACAGGCACACACACACACACACCCACGCACATGCACACAAAAGGACAAGATCAAAGTGATTTGATCTTCGCAGTGTTGGCAGGATTGGCAGTGACTGAAGTCTTTCTAAATGAACTGCTGCATTCATTTCACCATTTCACCTGGAAGAGCAGGAGTTAACAGGCACATCGTCCCGCAAGGATTCTACATAGAGGCACACTCACACACACCTCTACCCACCTCCTGTAGCTCACATCAAAGCCAAGCACCCACTGCCTGACCCGAAGGAGTAAGGGAGCTGATTGGATGTGTTTATGATGAATACCAATTACGTTATTCTAAAACGAGTGGAGCTTCCCAGTCAGTGTTCTCCATCTGAATACCACCATACTATACCCGACATATCAAAGTTTCGCTGGTTCTTAGTAAAGGCAACAGTTGTGAAATAGAACCTGGTAAATTTAAGGACCCCCAAGGAAGAAACTGTGTACAGGTACTTTTAAATGTATTGCATGTTCCGTGTGCCGCATAAATGAGCTTTACATTTTTTCCCAGCAAAAAATGGAACCATCAGATTGAGGTAATAACATCAGATTGAGAATGTGGGGTTGGCATGGTAACACAGTGGGAAGCGCTGTCACCTCACAACAAGAAGGTCCTGGGTTCAATTCCCAGGCGGGATGGTCCGGGTCCTTTCTGTGTGGAGTTTGTTCTCCCCGTGTCTGCGTGGCTTTCCACCAGTTTCCTCCCAGCATCCAAAGACCTGCACCTCAAGTGGATCGGAGATGCTAAAGATCGGAGATGCACCCGTAGGTGTGAGTGTGTGTGAGCGTGTTTGTCTGCATATCTGCTCTGCAATGGACTGGCGACCTGTCCTGTCCCTTCCCTAATTAGGACAAGTGGCTATGAAAATGAGAGAGAGAGAGAGAGAGAGGCTTGCAGGAAGCAAATATGTGCATCCTGAGAGGGAACTGAGTTATTAAGTAATAAAAACCAGTGTCTAAAAACAGTGCTGATCAGCTTTTTATGAGGGAGATGATTTTCTCTCTTGAACAATACAGGAGGGTGTGAAGGGGGACACAAATGATTTTTTCTGCTGTCCTCAGTGTTCACTGCGGTCTTTTCTTGTCCTGCATTGTGTCTGCACTGGACCGGACTGTGATGAATGTGCACAGGACAGATTCAATGACTGCAGTGTAGAACAGGCCCAATTCAACACTTGAACACACACAAAGTAGAAGAAATAAAACTACAGTTGGTAATGCAATAAATCATTAAGCTTGGCTTATTTAAAAAAAGGTATTAGACTGCTTAGGGGGTTAGAACCCATTTAAACAGCTAGACCAGTGCATGGCTTCTGTAAATAATAGAGTATAAGTTCAAATTATAAGTCAAAATATATAAAAGTATAAAAGTAATACCTAGTTTTCATTACTGGCATTCTTTTCAAGCTTCCCCTCCTTCTGGCTTCTCCTGTTAGGGGTCACCAGAGCAGATCATCTGTTTCCATTTTTCCCTGTCCTCTGCTTCTTCCTCTTTCATGTAGACAGTCTGTATGTCCTCTCTCACCGTATCCACAAACCTCCTCTTTGTCCTTTTTCTTCACCTTCTGACTGGCAGCTCCATCCTCAACATCCAATTTCCAACAAACTCTCTGTGTCTCCTCTGCACGTGTCCAAACAAACGCAACCTCACGTTTCTGACTTTGTCTCCAAATCGTCCAACCTGAGCTGTCCCTCTAATCCTGTCAATTTCACTCTGAAACCTCCAGCTCTGCCATCTGTCTTTTCATCCTAGTTGGTCTCACTACTGTCTTGAACACCATCCCATTCACTCACACCGCGGGCAGCGGAGGTCTAGTGGTGAGGGAGCTGCCCTGGATCAGAAGATTGTGGGTTCGATTCCCTCACCAGTAGGTTGCCCTTAGGTACCCTTGAGCAAGGTACTGTCCCTGTCACTGCTCCCCAGGCACTTTCAATAGCTGCTCCCTGCTGCACCTGTGTGTATGGGTGAAATGCTGAGGTTGAATTTCGTTGTGCTGTGGTTCACAATGACAAGGGTAGTCACTTTCATTTTTTTTTCACTTTTCTTGCTAGGGTCCGACTTTCACAGATCACTCCTGCCACTTCTCCAACCACTCCAACCTGCTTGCCTTCTCCTTTTCACCTCTCCTCCACATTCCTCATTACTCTTAAGTCCAGGTGTTTAAACTCACACTCATGCCTCCTAACCTGTTTGCTGTTCTCCTTTACAGCCACACTCGAAAAGGTATTTTCTTTTCACTGCTTTGGATAAACTCATCAGAAAAAAAGTCCTAGGTGCAGCCTTTACCCATTTATCAAGCCAGAATACAAACACAAGAACTTCACAATCATTCCACTGTAATGTTTCACAGCATGAAGCCACGTGCTCCCGTGTCCACACACAGAAACAACACTCAGATCTTTCCAGCTCTTCTCAAAGGCTGTAATTTTGCTGTGTTACAAACAAGCACAAAAGTGTACGTTGCCAAATAATTCCAGTCAAACGCAGCCGTGTAGAAATAGATTCATTTTCTCCTGGCTGTTAAAAATGGTCCTGTCTGAAGGCCGTGTAATTTGGGCGGTGAAATGAAAATCACCGCACAGAGCCCGAGTGACCACAGCGAGCCATTTGGACGTTTGCTGAGTGGCGCGTTCACAAACGTCAGACTTTGCATGCATGCGTGTGTCCGTGTGTGTGAGGCGGTGTTACAGTCATCACTTATTAAGTGTCTCTGCCCCTCAGGCACTACCGAGCTACACAGTAGGGGTGAGAGTCAGATTCAGTTTATTAGCAGTGACGCCTGGCAGCCATGTTTGTCAAAATGAATAGTAATCAGGGAGAAAATGCTGATATGGAGCAGAGCTGTCGAAGAAACATGAGGGAGAAGTACTAATAAGGGAAGGGTTTTCTGCCTTTAACCCTGCTATAACGCCATCATCATTACATGGGAAATGTATAACAACGATAGAGAGCATTTAGAAAATTAAACTTCTTGTCCTTTCGTGGTTTAGAAAAGTGTTGGCTCCCTGCTGATCCTGCTGTTTAGGTCAGCAAGTTATGAGTAACATTTTACGCTTGGTGGATGAGATTGCTGAGATTGTGTCAGGGTCAAAGAAGTTCATTTTCACGCACACCTCCTCTTCGTCCTTTTTCTTCACCTTCTGACTGGCAGCTCCATCCACGACATCCATTTTCCAACAAACTCTCTGTGTCTCCTCTGCACGTGTCCAAACGAACGCAGCCTCACTTCTCTGAACTCTGTCTCTAAATCGTCCAACCTGAGCTGTCCCTCTAATGTTCTAATCCTGTCCATCCTTGTCGTTCCATCTTCAACTCCGAAACCTCCAGTTCTACCGTCTGTCTTTTCATCCTCGCTGGTCTCACTACTGTCTCGAAACCCGTCCCATTCACTCTTGCTGGGGTCCTGCTGGGGTCACAGATCACTCCTGCCACTTCTCCAAGCACTCCAACCTGCCAGCATTCTCCTTTTCACCTCTCCTCCACATTCCTCATTACTCTTAAGTCCAGGTATTTAAACTCACACTCATGCATCCTAACCTTTTTGATGTTCTCCTTTACAGCCACACTCGAAAAGGTATTTTCTTTTCACTGCTTCGGCAAAAGTTATCAGAAAAAAGTTCAAGGTGCAGCCTTTACCCATTTTTCAAACCAGAAAACAAACACAAAAGAATTTCCCAATCATTCCACCGTAATATTTCACATCATGAAGCCACGTGCTCCCATCTTCACGGGTTTGGGCATCTTGGTGGTTTGAAGGAGCTTAGGTAGGTAATGGAAACTGTATGAAGAGTTTTAAAAAGGTAACATCACCCATGTTGTTATATAGAACCGCACTTATTCTTACTACCAGCCCCTAGACGGGCTTGTAATAACAACACAGCATGCTTTTGAATAAGACGCTAACATAATGACTTTGTTGGGAGTAGAACATGCATTTGTCTGTGTGATTGGCAAAATAATGAAATCTCCATCATGCAGATTGAGACTGTAATTTCTACAGCAGACTTTTTTTCTAATTATCTCTGCCCTAATTCCAGGCACGGCAGACAGGAGTATATTGACACATTGGAATTCAGCAGGTAGGGGAGAGAAGTGATGGTCAGGGGATCAATGCGGATCGAGGGAGGACTCTGGAGGCCAGCATGGAATGCACTGAATGCCAATGTTTGCATGTATTCATGAGTATGTAATAGCTCTCTCTCTGCGTTTATCCACAACGCTCTGTCCCTGCATTGATGACGGAGATTGGAGAAGAAAGAGATTTCTGAGGACAAGGACAAAAAGCAGATTTTCTTTCTTCGGCGCTTTAGATGTCATTATAACCTTTCTCCCTTTCTTTTTCTGTCTATCGCTTTGTCATTTTTCATTTCAAGGATAAACACAAATACCCTTATATGCACATTTTCTTTATCATATATTCACACGATGCATTAATCATGGTTTTTCCCATCACTGACTTATTCATACACATGCAATTTTACGTTTCATGAACTCCCCGGTGTTTCTTTCCTTGACACTTGAACCGAATGCACACTACAGGATTTAAGCCAAGATTTTCCAGTCTTTGACTATTTTTTGTGTTCAGCATCAAACCCACCAGCTTGGAAAAAATCACCATCAGCAGACCATGAACAAGTGCTTAGACAGAAAAAAACAATTTGGGGACTTGATTTTCTAGTAGCCATGCCATCTCCGTAGACAACGGCATTGGAGTGGGTCTGAAGACTCAGCGAGACATGGATACAGTCTCAAGTTTGGTCAATGGAGGAATCTGAGCCAGTTTTGGAGGAGGAGCTATAATGGGAAAGGGCTGTTTTTCCGTTTTCAGGCTAGTTCTCGTGGTTCCAATGCAGGTTAACGTCAAAGATATCTTAGGCACATTTTTTCATCCAGTGCAAGTGTACCCTTTGCACAAATCGAGGTCCATAAAGTCCTGTTTGAGGTGGATGCCAGGCTTTCTTGTCTAATGTGAAGGTGCCTGACTTTGCAAATGCTTTTTTGAATGAAGCGGCAACAAATTTCCCCAGACACTCTTGTAGATCTCGTAGAAAGGCTTCCAAGAAGAATAGAGATTGGTTTTGGAATGGGTTGCCCAACATGCTCTAGCGGGTGTGATGTGCCAGGTGTTCTCTTTCTTTTGGCTTTTGGAGCAGCAATGAGCAAAAGCCAATGGCAGCACTAGAAAACTCTGGAAGCCTCAATAAACATAGTGAAATCTGTGAATATTGACAGAGGCTGCTGCCATGACAGTTAGATTTGAAGCAGCCTGAATTAATTTGCATGCCAGATTTCTCCTCCGTGCTGGCAGTGGCAACTTCTGAATGAACCTAATGGATGGCCATAGGACCAAAGAAAACCCCTATATTAGTCTGAAAATGATCAAAAACAGAAATGTATTTTCAAATTAGAAACCACCAAACCCCTGACTGCAGTTTGGTGCAGGCTAGATTTTTCTAACGTTTATTTCAGAGAGGCAGCTGTCCAAAATTCCTTAAGTTGAATGGGATTTAGTCAAATGCTCAAGAGCTACTTTGTTAAATGAAAGTGAAAGTGAAAACCCTTGTCATTGCGAGGTCACAGCACAGCACACATGAACCACAACGAAACTGGACCTCTGCATTTAACCCATGCACACAAAGACCGTGCAGCAGTGGGCAGCTATTGAAAGCGCCCGGGGAGCAGTGACGGGGATGGTACCTTGCTCAAGGGTACCTCAGGGCAACCTACTGGTGACTAACCACTAGGCCACCGCTGCCCCAGATGCTCGTAGATCACTTGGAAAAGGACGAAATGTGATGGTATTGTCTCAATTATCTAGAACTATGTTTCCCAAACCTGGTCCTAAAGGCCTGAGGCCCTGCACAATTTAGAGGTTTCCTGCTTCCAACCACCAGCTCATTAACAACCTCTTACTGAGTCAAAGTGGGTGTGTTAAAGTAGGCTAAGCAGAATCAGTCTGAGAATAATTGCTTGGTGCCATTACATGCTACCATCATTATCCTCATCGTTATAGGTTTATGGTTTGTATACTTGGAAGCAGGCACATTTCAGAGCACTTTCAAATGAATACTGCATTCATTCTGTGGTTGATAGATGCCTAGTTATAATTCAAGTTGAAATTGAGCGCAATAAAACTAACAATGATGCAAAGAATTACCACAGGTGTGTGGCAGGCCTGCGTTCAGACTATTGCTGCAAAAAGGTTCAGCATCTCAGCCACTTACATTTATTGGAGCTGTTGTTTGTTGCCCTGCACGGAACTGTGAAGAGTTGTGTGTCCGTTTAAAGGTGCTGGCAATGGTGCTTTGGGCGGTTAAATTATGACTTTCCGATTCTGTAGCAGATTCAAGCAGAGCTTGCATTTCAACATTTTTAACGATAATTAAATTCATGTATTTATCATCATCATATTCGGTTAAAAAGTAAGGGTGTTTGAGTCCTGAGCTGTGGTTTTCAGCTTTGAAGTTAAAGAAGTTAATTAATTTGTGTGATGGGTAGGAGGTATAAAATGCTTTTTTTTCTTTATTATGCATTTAAATTAGGAATTATTATAATTGTGTGTAAATGTGTCCTTTTTTTATCATCATTTATCATCATCATCATCATCATCGTCATCATCGGTCATACGAGTGTTTATATGTTGAGTATGTTTAATAAAGCTGAGTTACAGACCCCTGGCCTAGCATCTAAGTGAAAGTGAAAGTGACCAGTCTTGTCATTGTGAGTACACACAACACAGCACACCACAACGAAATTGGATCTCTGCATTTAACCCATGCACAAACACACCGTGCAGCTATGAAAGCACCCGGGGAGCAGTCACAGGGACAGTACCTTGCTCAAGGGTACCTCAGGACAACCTATTGGTGAAGAACCCACAATCTTCCAATTCTGTGGCCAACTCCCCTAACATCTAGGCCACCGCTGCCTCTTTATGTCCGGAGCACACCACCCCTGCGTGAGAACAATCACTGACTGTGAAGTTTTAACTTTTTTAAACAAAATTCCTGTTTGAATGAATATATTTATGTATTTATTATTATAATTTTTTTAGAAAATAAGCTGGAAAATGACATGAAAACAATGGCCAGTGGACAGAGTGGCGTGTGTATAAGTCATTCCGTTTTCTGTGTCTTTGGATTACTGAATATACTATTCCTTTCTAATAACATTACATTAAAAAAAAAAGAAATATGAAAAAGTCATGAAAAACAAATTAAAGACAAAAAAATGACCAAGATTCATTTGCAGGGAAATGATAACGCTCAGGCTATAAAGCAGCAGCCTGTTCGGATAAAGCAAATTGAGTTTCTATCTGTATTTGCTGGTGTACTTTATGCTGCTGGGAAATAAACACGGATAAAACAGAGTCCGAAACGAGACGATTCAGGGTACGTTCCTGACTCCAATATTAATGGTAGGATGCCAAGATTTCAGGCCTGTTTTAGCTAATCTGCTTATTTTCTGCTTTAGGATTTTACAACACTGCGTGATTGGTGACTCATAAAGCTTCTAAAATTATATGTTTTTCATTTCGTTCCTTAAATAACCCGGAACCTGATGCATTAATCAGCACTCGATATTGGCCTGTAAAAAATCTATAATCATTATCTTCATTGGTTTACAGCACGGACATAAATGCTGTCATAAATACGTCTGATCGTTTTTTTTTTCTATTTAGAAAAAAACATTTTTTTTTACACTGGTTTTTAAGTTATTGCCTAAACAACATTTCTTTTTTACTATTAACTTTTTATCAGGACAGTCAGGACAGTTTAACTAAAATATATACAGATCACCGGACAAGTGAATAACACTGATGATCTCATTAATATGGCAACGTGTTACTTTACAATACATTACTGACAGCAAAGCATTTCTATACACTTAAAGTATTGGGACTAAACACCTGTGAGGCTTTAAGAAAACCACTTTTCTGTTCAAAAGATTCAGTTTGAAGCAAAAAGTCTGGATTCTGGAGCATCTGAAAAGAAAGTCATGTGGTCTGATGTGTCCGGATTTATCCTGGTCCATAGTGAAGTGAAGTGAAAGGGACTATTCAGCCACTATTTTAGTGATGGGTGCATCCAGTAAAGTAGATAAGTGGATGAAATGATGTACCAATTTTGCCTACCATACAAGCCTGTGGGGTCAACGTCATGATCTGGGCTTGCTTCAGTTGGTCAGGATGAGGTTCAGCAACAGCATGTGCCCAAAGATGAGGACAGCTGACTGCCTGAATATGCTGAATGACCAGAATTTTCCATCAAGGGACAAATTCCTGGATCACAGTGTCAGGATTCGCCGGGCCTGGATCGTGAGAGAGTGATCCAGGAAGCAGGAGATATCATTTTCACACATCAACTGGTCACCACAAAGTCCGTAACCCCATTTAGAATCTTTGGGAGAAGGCTTCATGCAGTGGTCGGACTCCAATGACCAATAAAAAAAGAAAAGAATGCAACAAAAAAGTGTTTTTTCTTAGAACCTGAACAGGGGGCAGCGGTGGCCTAGTGGTCAGGGTGTTGGCCTCATGATCGGAGGATCGGGGGTTCGAACCCCTTCCCAATAGGTTGCCCTGAGGTACCCTTGAGCAAGGTGCCGTCCCCGTCCCTGCTCCTCCCTGCGATGGGCTGGCGGCCTGTCTAGGGTGTGTCCCCCGTCCTCGCCCTGTGTGCGCTGGGTTGGACACCAGCACTCCCCCGCGACCCCGTTTGGGACAAGCGGCAGAAAATGGATGGAGAACCTGAACACGGCTCTAAACGCTGCTGCGCTATGGAAGCAAAAACAAACCCTACAGAATTTCGACTTTATTTTTTAGTCCATTCATGATTAAACTGGCATTTATGAAGGTTTGTATTTCCTTCATCTCTATGGAAAGAAGGTTGGACGGTTACCTGCTTGAGAGAATATACTGTGAATGTGTCTGGCACGGCGCTGAACCGAGGCAGTTTTGTCTCCATTCAGTGGCCTGCATTCAGTAAGCTGGTGTACAGTTAAGCTAGATTGTTTGTGTGTGTGTGTGCGTGTGTGTGTGTGTGTGTGTGTGTGTGTGTGTGTGTGTAATTAGCATCTTTTTAATTAAATGCACAAATGCAAGTGTTGCACTTTGACTATGCAGGTCATTCAAAGGACAGAGGGAAGTGTGTGACTAATTAAAAACTGAAATCCATCCCACGCACTGTTTTTTTTTATTATTTTTATTTCATTGCGTATCAAGAGGAGAGCCTTTTGTTTACTGTCGCAGCATGACACGGGTGCTGTGTGTCCTATACTGCCAGCTTACTAATTAGCTTTAAAGCTGAAGTCAGGGAACAACTGAGGCTCAGTGACAAGATGGAATAATAGTATAAAATAGAGGGAGAGGAATAGAAAAAAAGAAGAAGCTGGTGGCACTTCTACGCTCAGAAGAAAGGCACTGAACGGTCATTGAGGTGTTGTGAGGGTTGATCTCCTCAGGGGTACGTCTGCAGTACCTGCTGTTTTTTTATGGTAAAGAATTCGAGAATTAGAATGATTTAGAAATGAGTATATCAGAGGAACAGCTGGATGATCTGGAGACAAAGTTAGAGAAGCAAGGTAGCGTTGGTCTGGACATGTCCAGAGGAGAGACGAGGATTATACTGGGAGGAGGATGATGAAGATGTAGCGACCAGGAAAGAGGAGAAGAGGAAGGCCAAAGAGGAGGTTAATGGACGTGGTGAGAGAGACATGCAGGTGGATGGAATGAATGAGGAAGAGGCAGAGGACTGGAAGAAATGGAAACGGATGATCTGCTGTGACGACAAACAGCTGGAAGAAGAAAAAAAAAAAATATATATATATATATATAAAGAGAGAGAGAGAGAGAGAGAGTCATATATATAATTTCTGATCTGTATGAATCTATAAAAAAATGAATGCTTGTGCATTATTATTTGGATTTAAATTAAAAAATGAGTAAATAAATGTTTATTTATACCTCACGACTGTGACGGACCGCCATTATTCCGCAATCAGACACAGAGTGTAACCATATAATCCTAATCTTTCATAGCAATACATATTAACACATATTACACTTTCATGAGAGATTTCAATTCTTGGCGACATGTAGTCAATAATTTATCGATTTAGCGTGAATAATTGATGAGCGTGTGACTGGAGGATCATTAGAAAGACTAGGGGGCCTTAACTAGCTGGTGCTCTTCTTCATAAATAACTAATGAGTTTAGAGACCATTATCCAGCGCTTCACAAAGATGGATTCAACCCTGCCGGAGCCACAATGGAGTCTTAATGGAGGTGTCTGCCACCTTTAAACTTCATTGAGCAAAGATGCTGACAGAGAAAAGGGAAGCAGAGGGTTACTTGAGTGTGCCTGAGCCATATTTCTACCCAAAATATGACAACTTTTCAATATTTCCAGTAACAAACTGTGCCTCACCACCTTTTTTTTTTTTTCCTTTTCAGCCAAGTATGAGAAGCGCAAATGAACGATAGACTGTCGGACAAGCTGATGCATTTCCATCTCCCACATTTTCTATACTGGACACAAATCACGAGGAACATAACGTGATGGAGCAGGAAGTTTAGGAAGGATTAGGCCATCATATGCATGGTGGTCACTATGGGAAAGATACATCTTGACACTTTTTTTTTAGATGCATAAAATATTCAGTTTCTTTTGAGGTTTGTGAATAAAAATGACTTTTTATAGCTCTTTTTATAGAAAAAAAGACTTATTATGGCTTAATAAAGCATATTAACGGAAGCAAAGAAACAGGAAGTAGGCGGGAACATACATGTGCTGGTAACAGTTAGTGATGTAACAAAATCTAAGTTTTGGAGGCAGGGCTAAAATATATTTCGCATCCATTATTTATTTTTTATTTTATTTTATTTTTTAATCGTATCAGTGTTTTTAATTGAATTATGCTGATGATGCTGAAGTTGACAAGCATTCGGTTAGAAAAGAGAACAAAAAGGAATAATTTAACTTCAAGCAGATAAACAATATTAATGAAATGGACTTTAAATGTTCACATCTAGCTGTCCACAGATTCTCCCGTCCAGAGTCCGAGAAACATTCAAAAATCTGATTCGATATAAAATAAAACGAGTGGAGTAATAGTTAATAATAATTAATAATTATCAAAAAAAAGAAATATTCAGATATGTATTAAGGTGTTTGGTTAAATGTGAGTTTCATTGAAGATTTCTACCTCTCAGTCATTTTCTGAGCTGCTTGTCTTGGGCAGGGTCCTGGGTGGTGCTGGTAAAGCCTATCCGAGCGCTCACAGGGAAAAATGCAGGACCAAATTTAGATGCTGCTAGAAAAAAAGAGACACCATGCAGGGACATTTTTGGCTCATCAACAGACAAACAATGAAAATGTTCTTTCAAAGGCACAACATGATCCCAAATCTGTACCTAAACTACAGAGAAATGGGCAGATTTATAACTTTTTTCGAACCGAATGATTGATGATAGAGCAGTTAAATATAAAGCCTGGAATCAGGACTGTGATCAGAGTCAGTTCACCTTCGAAAAATGTGAATTTTATTCTTTTATTCTTTTATTCTGAGACTACAAGGTGACACATTTTGTCTTAGTTAATATCAGTCCCTCCATTCATCCATTATCTGAGCTGCTTATTCTAACAAGAGAGCACGTCCCAGCGCCAAGGAGGAGAAACACCCTGATCAGCTCCACGGTAAAAAGGAATGAATGAAAAATATGAACGCTTAACTGGCTGGAATCAAATCAGCTGCTTGTAGCGGCGCAGTTTTCGTAGTTTCTTTACGCCGAACATTTACAGGATCTGTGTAATTAGCAGAAATCAGTTCATCTTTGATCTAGAAATACAAATAATTCCCCACGTATAATCCAGAATTATTCTGCAGCAATGAAACCCAAAAGAAACACATTGTGTTATTACCCAGCCCTTACATGCAACTTCACTTCGACATTCCTATTTCCATCAAACTAACAAGCGCATCCAAATTAAATTATTAATGGCTGCTGCAGGGTTGGCATGCCCTGCTCATCAGATGCCAACTTCCTAATCAGCAAGCATGTCAGCACCTTAACACACTAATAGGCTTTCTCACGCTGATAAGGAGGCTGTGACGGGAGGTGATCGCACCCCCTCTGGTCAGGGAGCGAGAATCGAGACAGGGCTTCACCAGGGCCCCCTGCTGGGGGCTGGGAGAGATGCTTCAACTCTCTCTAGACGGGTTCGAGGCAGGCATGCTGCTTGGCTGTCATTGATTTGGAAAGCTTGTCTAGCCTGGCTTTCATTTCTCTTTCTCTTTCTCTCCCCCCCCTTTGGGTGCTGGACTCTGATGGGGTGGCATCTGTCTGATGCTGATATGCACTGGCGCCCCCTGGGGACTGCTTTTCTTTCTCAAAAGATACATCCAGCACCCTCCCCCATTTTTCTCGCTTTCTGTCTCTCTCTAGCTAACAGGCAAAGGTAGCGATCTCTTATAACAGCTAGCAATTATTGATCATCACTAAGCAGGAATAATGCTAAGGCTCTTCTTAAGAGAATACATACACTGAGTGTCCAGCTTTAACAGCTACATATTTGGCAATTTTATCAGAAAGAGTGACCTTATAGGTGAACTTTTAAGGTCTACATTATTTTATTATAGCACATGTGTTTGGCAGTCCCATTCTATCCCACCCATTACTGGAATGGGACCCCCACTGATGTGGGCCAGATATCATTAGGGCTATTCTCATCATTTTATTGGCACCAACATGGTATCAGGTGCATTCGAAAATAACTCGCTGGAATCACTGGAGATTGAGACACGAGACAAACTGTTCAAGGACCAGATGCATATCACAGGCTCCCCCATTTCAGCTGCTTTTAAAATGTTTTAGGTTGACACTTACGGACCATAGCCCATGTGTTTATCCATCCCATCCACCCCATCCATCAATGAAAGGGAGTCTAATGGGACAAACCCTGGCCAGATATTGGCGGTGGACCCTTCTCAACACATTAGTGGCACCAGCTCGGGATCAGGTGCACCTTAATGTCACCAGGGAGTGCGAGCGAGACATGATTCCAGCAGGACATGCAGCTGAAATGAAGCCAACCAAAGATATCCAAGATGAAAGCTTCTCCATCAATGAATGCTTTGCAAAAACCATACCGCTGTGTGCAAAAGTTTGAACACCTCTACTCAAATGTTTTATGGATTTTCTGGATGGAAAGATGTTCAAATGTCCTGCGCAGAAGCAAAATTGCATTTTCAGCAGTGCATATTTCTCACTGTGTAATGGTTTAAGCCAAAAAAAAGACATACATACTGCCATGTTGCCGGATCTGATCAAGGCTTTCAAGAAGAGCTGAAATCGTCAATGTCGGCACAGTGCCAAGCACTTCAGAAGCACTCACAGCGTCTCCTCACCAACAGGGTTTTGGTGAAGGAACAGGCAGTGTTTTGCATAATGTACTCTGTACAAATGAAGCCATAATAAACACGTGTCAGAAGAAAAGATGGATCCCATTACACCGTGTCCCTGGCCCTTACCACCTCTGTACAGCAGTGCATGTGATGAATCATGCTGTGACGGGTAATAACCGCGAGCACGTTCGAGTTGTGATTATGATTATAATGCGGCGCTGCGCTGATGACTGTTCAAAGGCCAAATGGTTAAAGCGCATCACCGGGTTCAGTGAGCACACAGGCTTCCAGCTTTAATTGCAAGAATGCATCAGGCAGCATGTTACTGGAGGATGAGCAGACGAGCACGTCTCAGCTGAAGCCACTTAGTGCGGCTGAGAACGTACTTACAGAAAGCCTGAGATGCAGTCGGAATGCACTGCAAAATGTAAAAGGGTTTGTATAATGGAAAACTGTCTTTGTCACCTTTTTACAGAAAATATTTTTAATATGAAAAGGTTTCTAAGTACACCATTAGCTTTGCATACATCCTAATCATTGCCGCTCATGCTGAAGCTATGAATTAGGATACAATGCCAGGCAGCCAATCAGAACAAAAGTCATTTTCATACAGCAACTGAAGTTTTCGGCTTTCATTTTCAGTCCAGTCCCTATACGGGACTAGTTTCAGATGATTGTTTTTTGTTTGTCAGGCCACACAAATACCTACATGTGGATCATCAAGCAGGCGGAGGAAGATGTAGAAGATCGGAAAAGAAACATAGACAGATGATCTGCTGTGGCGACCCTTTGGCGTTCCCCCACTGTGGGAATGGAAGAAGAAGAAGAGGACCCACTAACTCATTCATTTGTTTAGCCACTTGTCCTCAGTAGGGTTGTGGGTGGTGCTTAAGTCTATCCCAGTGGTCACAGTGTGAAAAGCAGGGAAACACCCCAGTCTATTACAGGATACACAGAGACAAGCACACACACGGTCACACGCAGGGGGCAATGAATGGTCCCGGAATGATTCCCTGCATAGGAATTGAACCCAGGACCTTCTCAGTGTGATGGGACAGTGCGATCCACATCAAATATAATATCAGCATATTATTAAAATAATGGGAAATCATGAATTTAAAAGGATCATTCAGAGTTTCTCACTATAGCTGGACTTAAGCATTTCCAGTTTTGAAAGACTAGGTCCAATCCTTATACTTAAACTTTTTATAGAAGGAGAAAATTGCTTCTAAGAAGCATCACTGCCAGATTTCTGAACTGAAGAAATCTTTAATGCTAACAATGTTTCAGGAAAAAACGAATGCAGTCAATGTCTTTTACCAAACAGTGTGCTCGTGTTTATCCTCTTTTACGTTCTGTGTACCAGGAGCACGGAGGGACTTTTTTCTATCATTGTGATCAATACGTAATCAGTGAAATGGGTGTATTAAAGCTAGCATGAATTACATGACATGATAATTTACTGCTGCTGCTTGTTGTCTGCTCAGTGCAAGAAGAATGGAGTTACAGATGTGGACTCGCACTGGAATTGTGCTATTGCCTCCAAATGACTAGACTTGATTGCAATGAAGAGCTTAAATTTTTGGCCCTTGTTGTAAATAATGTCTGCTTAATTCTGGAAAAGGAGCGCAAACAATCATTGGAAGAAGAAAATGGGCTCAATTGGCCCGAACTGCCTTTTTGTTATTGTCTTCAAAGATTTTTTTTTTTCCATTTTTTTTAGTTCCACTTCTTATGTTTATGTGGGTTTGTATATCCTTTTATATCACCAGTTTCCAGCTTCTCTTCCCTTAGAATTAAAGTATGATCGTTCTGTACAAAGCCTAGACATTGTATTCTGAACTGTGTCTGTGCTCTGGCATAGCTGGACACACTCGTTCCCAAACACACACTTAAACTCGGCCGTACTCTGGAGAATATCTGGGTTAATGCCATTTCTGCTTCTCATCATATGGATGAACATTACTGGTAGTGAGAAAAGTTGCAAATGTTCCCCTCATTGTCAGCTGCCTCCATAAAATCTTCAGAAATGTGCAGCACAATTGACTGGAAATCAAGCTGCATAATCGATACCTCTTTAAGGTATGACGGCTGTCTCCCACCGGGCCCACAAACTGAGTACAATCATCAACGCTATTGTTTGAGAGAGCTTTTCTTCACTGACAAAAGAGTGCTTAGGCCCAGAACCAATGTGTGAGGTGAGAGGGGGGCGGTCGTGCTCAGGAACGGTACCAGGCCGAGTGTGAGGACACTTTAAGACTTGCAAATAAGCGCCGTTTTGCCGTGAATGGGTGGAGCTGAATGTGTATGGATCGGGGAGTGAACAGGAAATATGTGTGTGATTAGATACAAAATCTTCTTCTTCTTTTTCTTTCGGCTGCTCCCGTTTAGGGGGTCGCCACAGCGGATCAACTTCTCCATTTCTTCCTGTCTTTTGCATCTTCCTGTTTCAAACCGACCACCTGCATGTCCTCTCTCACCACATCCATAAACCTCCTCTTTGGTCTTCCTCTTCTCCTCTTTCTGGCAGCTCCATCTTCAATCCTCCCTTCAATATAATCCTCGTCTCTCCTCTGGACACGTCAAACCAAACGCAACCTTGCTTCTCTAACCTTGTCTCAGACGTCTAACCTGAGCTGTCCCTCTAATATACTCATTTCTAATCCTGTCCATCCTCGTCACACCCAATGAAAATCTCAGCATCTTTAACTCCTGGCACCTCAGCTCCACGCCTCCTGCCTTTTACGTCAGTGCCACCGTCTCCAACCCATACAACATAGCTGGTCTCACTACTGTCCTGTAAACCTTCCCTTTTACTCTAGCTGAGTGCGCGTCTGTCACCAAATCCTCCAGCCACTCTTCTCCGCCCGTTAGCCAGCCTGCACTCTGCTACCTCTCTTCCACACTAGCCATTGCACTCTGAACTGTTAATCCCAAGTATTTAAACTCCTCTCATTGTTACCTCCACTCTCCATCCTAACCATGCCACTTTCCTCCTTTCATTCACACTCATGTATTCTGTCTTTGCCCTACTCCCTTTCATTCCTCTCCTCTCAGAGCATATCTCCATCTCTCCAGGTTCTCCTCAAGCTGCTCCCTACTCACTACAGATCACAATATCATCAGCAAACATCATGATCACGGAGACTCTGTCTAACCTCGTCCGTCAACCTGTCCATCACTGCTGCAAGCAAGGAAACGGGCTCAGTGATTCTTGAAATTAACAATCCAACATCTACCTTAAATGCATCAAGTCCTCCCACTGCAGATCTCACCACTGTTACCTTTGTCATCATACATGTCTGAACTACTCTCACATACTTCTCTGTGGCCTGGAACTTCCTCATGCACAAAAACCTACAACTCCTCTCTAGGCACCCTGTCTATGCTTTCTCCAAATCCACAAGGCACAATGCAGCTCCTTCTGACCTTCTCTGTGCTATACATCAACACCCTCCAGAACAACATTATCTGTGAATTGCTCTTTCTCGACATAAACCATACTGCTGTTCACTGATCCTCCTCTTTTCTTAACTTGAGCTTCCACTACTCTTTCCCATAACTTCATGGTGTGGCTGATCAACTATCCCTCTATAGTTACTGGCTCTGTGCATCACCCTTATTCTTGAAGATCGGTACCAGTACACTTCGTCTCCCCTCCTCAGGCATCTTCTCACTTGCCAAGATTGTGTTAAACAATCTGGTCAGCTCATTCCATCTCCCTAAACATCTCCATGCTTCCACTGGTATGTCACATCCGGTCCAACAGCCTTTCCATTCTTCATCCTCTTGCCCGCTGCCCTTACTTCCATCTTGTTTGTTGCTGCACTTCCTGGTTAACTCTTTGCATCATCAGTCTTCTCTCTCTCTCATTTCTTCATTCATCAGCCCCTCAGAGTATTCATTTCATCTGCTCAACACGCTCTGTTCACCTGTGAGTATGTTTCCATCTCTATCTTTAATCGCCCTGACCTGTAGCACATCTTTCACAGATCTATCTCTCTGTCTAGCCAATCGGTAAAGGTCTTTTCTCCCTCTTTACTGTCCAACCTCTCATACAATTCACCAAACACCTTCTCTTTGGCCTTCACCACTGCTTTCTTCGCCCTGCGGTTCATCTCCTTGTACACCTGTCTACTTTCTTCATCTCTCTGACTGTCCCATGTCTTCTTTGCCTCCCTCTTCTTTTGAATACACTCCTGGACTAACGGTTCCACCACCAGGTTTCCTTATCCTCTTTCTTCCTTGGTCTCACACACCAGAAAGTGTTTCTAACCCGTCTGCCTTATCCCAGCTCTGCAGTAGTTTCCCAGCAATCAGTGGCTCTTGACACCTCCCAGTGCGTGTGCTCACAATTCCACCTTAGTTCTCCTCCTTCGAAGCTACCACTTGATCCTCCCGACTCTGCCCCTCACTTTCCTCCTCTTCTTGACCTCAGGTCATCTGGAGCCCACCATCCTATGCTGTTTAGCTACCTCTCCCCTGTCACTCTTTGCAGTCTCTGATCTCTTTCAAACTGACCCTCCTGCAAAGGAATATAATCCACCTGTGAGCATCTTCCTCCACTCTTATACGTCACCCTGTGCTCCTCCCTCTTCTTAAAATAAGTATTAGATACAAAAAATCAAACAAAATCAAAATCAAAATCAAACTCCTTAATAGAAAAAGCAGAATAGAAATTCACCATCATTCTTTCTTATGCCTATGATGAAGTTTGGAGTACAGCTTTAAGGACCGAAAGTACAAGCAAGGCTTTGCTAAGGCTGGCTCAGAGTGAGCTTCTACCTGATCTTGAACTTGGTTTATCGTGCATAGGCAGAGCTTACGAAGGCAAACATGTGTGTACTTGATCTTTAACCCTGGCTAATTACCAGACTACACTGCCAATCCCAAGGCTTTCTCACTCTTCGGACCATCCTGGCAAGCGTTGTTTATCTATTGATTATGGCTGTTCAGAACGGAAAAACATTATTAATCTCATCAGAGCAGCACTGAGGCACAGTCAAGGTCCAGCTCATTTAAGAGAGGCTATGGCTCTGGGTCACCAAGGCCAGAGAGAGAGAGAGAGAGAGAGAGAGAGAGAGAGAGAGAGAGAGAGAGAGAGAGACAGAGAGAGAGAGAGAGAGAGAGAGAGAGAGAGAGAGAGACAGAGAGAGAGAGAGAGAGAGAGAGACAGAAAGAGAGAGACAGAGAGAGAGAGAGGGAGAGAGAGGGACAGAGAAGACAGAGAGAGAGGCAGAAGACAGAGAGAGAGATGAGAGGCAGAAATGAACAGAGAGAGAGAGACAGAAGAGAGAGGGCAGAGAGAGAGAGAGAGAGAGAGAGAGAGAGAGAGACAGAGAGAGAGAGGGAGAGAGGGACAGAGAGAGACAGAGAGAGAGAGAGAGAGAGAGAGAGGGCTGAGAGAGAGAGAGGGCTGAGAGAGAGAGAGAGACTGAGAGAGAGAGAGAGAGACTGAGAGAGAGAGAGAGAGACTGAGAGAGAGAGACTGAGAGAGAGAGAGAGAGAGAGAGACTGAGAGAGAGAGGGCTGAGAGAGAGAGAGAGAGAGAGGGCTGAGAGAGAGAGAGATGAGAGGAGAGAGAGAGAGAGAGACTGAGAGAGAGAGAGAGACTGAGAGAGAGAGACTGAGAGAGAGAGAGAGAGAGAGAGAGAGAGACAGAGAGAGAGAGAGAGAGAGAGAGAGAGACAGAGAGACAGAGAGAGAGAGAGAGAGAGAGAGAGAGAGACAGAGAGAGAGAGAGAGAGAGAGAGGAGAGAGAGACAGAGAGAGAGAGAGAGACAGAGAGAGAGAGAGAGAGACCAGAGAGAGAGAGGAAACGAGAGAGAGAGAGAGAGAGAGAGAGAGAGAGAGAGAGAGAGAGAGAGAGAGGAGAGAGAGAGAGACAGAGAGAGAGAGAGAAGAGAGAGAGAGAGAGAGAGAGATGAGAGAGAGAGACGAAGACAGAGAGAGAGAGAGAGAGAGAATGAGAGAGACAGAGTGTGAGAGAACCAGAGAGAGAGAGAGAGAGAGAGAGAGAGAGAGAGAGACAGAGAGAGAGAGAGAGAGAGACAGAGAGAGAGAGAGGGCAGAGAGATAGAGA
>CM029387.1:5517595-5570270 GCA_017165825.1 Hepsetus odoe
GCACAGTCCTGTGCAAAAGTAATTTTTTTATCTTTGGCATAATAAGTTGATTAAATGAAAGAAATGCAAACTAATCTTTTAGTGCTCCAGGCTGCACAGAGCCTAGAGATACAAGGTTCTAGATAAAGGGGTTCCCACTCCTCAGCGTTCAGCATCAGCAGTAAACTAATCATCTGGTCATCTGGAATCATCCTCACCTGTTTCTTCACTTTTGCCAAAAAAGGGTCATTTAGTTTTGAAGCAGCGTCGCAAAAACAACCTAAAAGTCAAATGTTACCAATAACTTTTAACCGAGATTAAACAATTTTACACTGGAAACCAATTATCAATAGTTTTTCCGCTTATGCAACACAAACAACCAAATCTGCCATAAAGTATTATTTGCCATGAACTTTTTTCAGGGTTCAAAATAATCTGTATGCAGTGTAAACATTCTAGAAAGAACCACAGATTTGGTAAAGAACACCATTACAGTACATCACAGTGTATGTAGTACAGTACATTATTTATTGCCTGATTTTAATGAAAGTGATGGATGGAGCACATTAAAGAATGAGGTATAAAGAGATGAAGGTGTGACTGGAAGGTAAAGCGTAAGGAAGAAAAGAACAGAATGAGAAGAAGTCAGAGGAGGCTAGGAGTTTAGCAGAAGGAGGAGTAGAAAAAGGTAGGAGGAGGGGAGGAATGGAGCAAAGGAAAAGAGGAGGATGGCAGGGTGAGGTGACCCTGAGCTGAAATGGATGGGTCTGGGAGCACATCTCTGAGCCGGCTGCTGGAGAGGGGGCAGCTTAAAGATGATTGAATTCTGAATCACACTGTCTTCAAAGGCACACAGGTCTGGCACGCACACACACCCACATATGCAGACGCACACGCACCACTGTCTCTCTTCTCCATTCCTCTGACATTCTGCTTCCCATCCCTCCTACCTCTCTTTCTTCCTCCATCATTCCTCTCATCCTGTTTTCTTCTCTGTGGTGTATGGAGGTCTGTAGTTACTGATATAACCTGTAGACTCTGGACCTGTTATCAAGAAAGGTCTGGCTACCTGTCTGTCTTTCTGTCCTTCATCTTCCTGCTCATCAAGAACCTATGAATGTTAAGTTTTTTTCCCCCCTGAAAGATAAACAAGGATGACAATCGTGTCACACCGTAATCCACCTCAGTGCCACACGGACACAAAGTGGAGTCAATAATTCACTAGCTGTCTTTAACTGCCTGACATTTAAGAGAGGACATGGCCGGCTGTGGAATCAAAGCACGTATGCATTTTTTAGAGACGGTGAGATTGTTCATTGACCTTAATGACTCTGTATTTCATGGCTGCATGTGTGCACGAAAAAGAGAGAAAGTGTTTGTGAAGTTGGTGTGTTTCACACCTTGAATGCTCAGTTGAATGAGCATCTGTGCGCACACACACACACACACACACACACACACACACACACACACACACACAGATACTGTTGACTCCAGGTGGGAGCTGACATTTAGACTTCAAAAAGATAGATTTATTTAATGCTGTGTTGGTTGCTCTCTCATGGACATGATGCAGTCCCCTGCTTCGCCATACAGCTGATATGGTTTTTCTCACAGGGTCATGGATTTTGAAGGGTTAGCTATGCTCCTTCCTGATTTCCAGTTCATGTAAATACCAGTTTTTAAACTGCTAATGTCTGTTTGGTGGATATTAACACCCTGGGGTCTATGCAAATATATTTTATGTTGTGTAGAGCTTTAGATAGTAAACCATGGTCAGTCTCATGCTGTTTCATTCCAGTTCAGTCTGTTTCTACTCCACATCCTATTGACCACCAAACCTCCCTCAGTGCAGTTCAAGGCTTTGTTACAAAGCTTCTGAAAAGATACAATCACACCAGAGCCCTCACTGAAACACCACAATGGTACCCTTATGGGCCAAGAAAAGGTGCCAGTCTGGCACGCAGCATTTCCTGCATTTGATGTTGTATACCTGAGAAGGTTAAGTGCCTAATAAGTGCCCTTGAGCAGGTTAAGTGCCCTCCTCAAACCCTCAATTTTGGCAATGCTCCATCCTCAGTATAGGATCACTGACAACAAGACTGATGTGATCTTAGCAGAATGATAGCAGGACCCTAAAAGTGTCTCACCATCCATTCTGCCTTGAGCTGAAGTGCTGTTAATTTGGGGATGGCATTATCCACACTTGGAAGCCCAGTTATCAGATCTTCATCCATCTATTGTGCAGACATCTTGGGCATGAGCACAGTTTGGGCAAGCAAGCAGGGGGGCAGAACCATTCCAGGAGTGAAAGTAAAAACCCTTGTCATTGTGAAACGCAGCACAGCACAACACAACGAACTTCAACCTCTGCGTTTCACCCATGCACACATGTGCAACAGGGGGCTGCTAAAGAAAGCACCCATAGAGCAGTGACGGGGACGGTAGCTTGCTCAAGGGTACCTCAGGGCAACCTACTGGTGAGGGAATCGAACCCACAATCTTCCGATCTGGGGCAGCTCCCTCACCACTAGGCCACCGCTGCTTTTGTGGAGCAGCTTAATGGTACTACCACTGGAATCTTTACTGTCTGTAATTACTGGTGGTTGAGGTGGTATATTTGTGGGGAATGACCCCTCTCTGATCCCAACACCTTTTAGCCAACGAGTCTCAATTGCTGTGTGACCTCAGTGTGCCCTTGCAATTTGGCAAGTAATTTGTTGCCTGAAGTAAGGAGTAGGTTAACACAAAGACCTCTTTTGCAACAGAACCAGAAGCTTCTATTTTAAAGCTGTTGTTGCTGCTCTACAGACTGGAGCAAAACACCCTGAGAAAAACGTCCCATTATACTGAGTTCTGCTCTCAAACTGAAGACTCGGTTCGAGTCCTGGATCATTAGCCAGAGTCAGGTGAATGTAGCAACATGTTCAATTTTTAAAAGTCATCCTCTTTCTACTAGATAAGAACATGCTTCAGTAAATGAGAGGACTAGCAAAGTCTGAAAAATTTGTGACAAACCTGTGACAGCCAATCATTAAGAGGAACCAAATGATTTCAGAATCCAGTTTTGTTAGCAAGGTGTGTAGTACTTACAAGGAATTCTCTTTACACTGGCTTATATGGCACTGAAACATATTTATAGAATAGCAGTTGCTGTTAAGTACAAAAATGTTAGAAACAAGTATTGCAATGTACATAGACACAATAGTATTCAGTATTTCATGACGTCCTTGGATGGAAGTTTGGGACTAATGATCTGCATTGAAGATTTGAATATTCTCTGCTGCACCTTTACCATAATGTCCTAAAACATGATGGAGCAGTGTATCAGAGATATCCTCCATCTCTTCTGTCTGAAGTCATCTCTTCTATGTTTAAGGTTTTCATGTGAAGTGAAAGTGAAGTGAAAGTGACACGTTGACATTGTGAATACACAGCACACCACAACAAAATGTAGCCTCTGCATTTAACCCACACATGCAGCAGAGGGCAGCCATTGAAAGCGCTTGGGGAGCAGTGATGTGGACGGTACCTTGCTCAAGGGTACCTCAGAGCAACCCACCGGTGTGGGATTCAAACCCAAGACTATCCAACTCTGGGGCCTAATCCCTCACCACTAGGCCACCACTGCTCCAGTAGGTCCCGACGACACCAGAACATGAGAACATGAGCATGAGAACATGAGAGCATGAGCATCCTGTTGGCATGCAGATTCATCACCAACAGTGATGATTGTGGTATTGTCTGATGTGTTTACCTGTGATTGTTGAATTATCTGCAAATTTTAGGAACTTGGCATTGGTGTAAATGGAGAACAGTAATGAGCAGAGCTCATGACTCTTGAGGTGCACCGGTAAAATTATTTGTCCGTTGTCAGATGGAGCCGGGCACAGAGTGCTGGAAAGTCTTTATGCTGGATAATGTTGAAAACATTAGTGTTGAAAGCCAAGCTGAAATCCAAAAGCAGAATCCTGAAATTGGTCCTTGTGCTGTCAAGGACATTCAGCATGTAATGCAGCCCCATGTGTACCACATCATTTTACCCAGCAGTGGGTCTGTAATGTTTTTCAGGTGAGACAATACCAGTTGTTCAAAGGACTCCCTCACTGCAAATGTTAGAGCAAGTGGTCAGTCGCTTTTAGGTGCAAAAACTCAAGCTTTTTGGAAAAGGAACGACGGGAACGTATTTAAAACAGGACAATGGCCAACTTCACTGACATATTGAAAAAAGGGTGTGAAGATGAGGGCTAACTAACCTTTACAAACAAGATGAAGATATCATGTTTGATCCATCTTTCCCGATCATTATTCTTCTGAAGAGGCATCACACCTCCGTTTCACAAATTGCTCATCCTGCCAAGTGCTGTTGACGGTTGCAGAATGTGCAGTAGTTCTACATGTGACTGATCTGACTGCTGTGACTTTGGAGAGTCTTTCTCATGCAGGGACCAGTAGAAACATCAGGACATAGACTTTTCCAGCATTTCTATGAGTTTTCTTTCATATAATAATGTAAAGTTTAAAAATCCTAGAGAGCCTTGATAAAATCCAATAAAAAAAATCATGGGAGCAATCTATCCACACTCTCATTAACCAAGTTCATATCATAATTTAGCAGTTACTTTTTCAGAAGAACTGAAGGATCTGTTTATTGAAGGTAAATCCTTATTGACTTCATGAGTCGATTCCTGTTGACTTATAGTCGATGATAATAATCCACATTGGACGTGTTCGGTGCATGACATACATTTGTGATTTGAACATTGAGGGAAGATTGCAAAAAGCACTACAGCTATTTTTTTTGCAGAGACTGCAAAAGTGCAGAGGCACTGCTGGAGGGTAACATATTGCATGAATCATTACAATCTATTGTCATCACATTAGACTCGTCGGGATACCAATTCAGCACAAAGTGATATATATCAGTAGCAGCTATAGGATTGGCTGATAAAAGGAAAATGATTATTATTATGCACCTGATGTTGAAATCATGGGTGACAATTACAGTCAACAACTTGCTCTATTTTCAGATTGTTCACGCAATGAGCCACAGACAGCAGTGTGTTTAGTGATCAGACGTAGGAATCTCCTCAAGAGTTTCATAATAGCCCCTGTTACTTGTTCTGGCTCTCCCTGTAACAGCCAGCAAGCCCATAATCAGCAAGAAATGTGAAAACCAAATTTCTAAATCTGATAACAAACTATATTTCAGTCATTTAGATATGTTCCTCATGGGGCAGAGCACAGATGGTAAGCGAGGGCCCTCTACACTCATGAATACGTGGCCATACACAGCTTTAACCCTGTTGTCATACTTGCTGATGACAAGGTAGGCAGGGCTTCATCTGCAGAAACGATGAGAGAGCTTAAACAGAGGAGATGGAGACCCGCCATCATGGTGTCAGGAGAATCTCCTCCACCAGAACATCAGTGAAGGACTTCAGCAGGAGCCATTAGCAGTCCTACTCCTCCCTCAACATGAACTTTAAATAACTTTAATCTCATGTATACTCGACCTGTGTGTGTTTTTACTCACAATATATCAGTCTTTACTTACAGTTATACACGATACTTGCACAATGAACAGCTCACTCTAGAACTGGCTAAGTGTCTGAGTTTTAATCTAATTCTTACTTCTTTTTAAACATTCCCAGTCAGGAAAAGTCAGGGTGCATTTCACTATGTTTGTAGAATTGTTTAGGTGATAAGGAATCTTAATCTTGTCTCTTGAACATGAGCAAATATAACATTGGGTGTCTAGCCCAAGGATTCTGTTTGCGGTGGTGTGATGTGCTTGCCTAGATTTGGAAATAAAAGCAAAAAAAACTTCCTTCTTCAGGGCCTGCCTCTTGGTTGTGACCATCATCCTGGTCAGTGTATGTGTTGTTTGATGGTCTGCTAAGTATCCCTCATGTCCTGGATCATTTTCTGGATCAGTGTTGTCCTGTTGCTCCTGCACGGTTCTTTTGATGCATTGGCAGGACATTTGATAAATGTGTGGTAAAAAAGTTAAAACTGAGGATAAATCTAGTCTTGTTGAACAATAATGGCTCAAATATTGATTTACAAACAGGAAATAAAAGAATAAAAAATGAGTGTGCAAAATCAGCATCAATATTTAGCACATCCTCCTAACAACCAAACTACTTCCTGATACAGATCACACAGCTGCTTGACGAAGACCACACGACTGCCTGGTACAGACCACACTACTTCCCAAGAAAGGCTTACTGCCCGATAGAGATCACACTGTCATCTGGTACAGATACAAAAATCTACATTCTCATGTGCATTAAGGAAACACGTTAAAACACACTTCTGTATCCAAACAAACATAGTCTTCCTTAGATGTATGTGCAATTACACATGCTGTAAATAAGTACCGATAAAGCAATTTCACCTGTTTCATTTTGCGCCTGTTTCTTATTTATGTGAAGTGAATTGATTTCACTTTAACATGCAGACTGGGCCAAGTTAAAAATACATCAAACACACTCTCCCACAGACAGGAAAATCTCACTCGCAATATCTTAATTGAAATCCTTATCTTAGCCCTGTTTCTCTGGGCTTTATCATAGCTGTATAAAAGAGAACCAGTTTGAGAAAGACGGAGTGAAAGAGAGAGAGAGAGAGAGAGAGAGAGGCAGAGATAAGGAAAAAGCTTCCTTTGCGGTTGGCCTGTGTTGGCGTGCCATTTGCAGTTAGGCGTCTGATATTTGACGCTTGACATTCACAGGTGTTCTTTTTTTTACCTGAGCGCAAAACGTTCTCTGTGTCTGAGGCAGACTGCAGCAAAAGTTTGCAGGGGCAGCACTGGGAGCAGAGGTCTTCTCGCAACCTAATGAGAGACTGCAGGGTGCAAGGCAGGAGGAGGAGAGTGGGAGAGAAAAAGAGAGATAGAGAGAGAGGAAGAAGAAAGGGAGAGCTTCTTTGCATTAGCGCCTGTGAATGCATAGAGAGTTCTCTGTAGCTGGCAAACTGCTGATAAATGGCCTTAAGCTAAGCTGTAGTCTTGCTCTGAGAGAGAGAGAGAGAGAGAGTGTGTGTGTGTGTGTGTGTGTGTGTGTGTGTGTGTGTGTGTGTAGGTGTGTGTGTGTGTGTGTGTGTTCCCATCACACTTTTTTCTGTCGATGCTAACTCAGAGCAGCACTCTCTGGTTTGATGAGGTTTTCTTCATGTTGGGAACAGAGACAAAGATGGAGCAGAGATATTGATTCCAACACTCTTATGTCTAAATGCCTACATGTGAGAGACAGTGAGACATCAGCGAGCCGGGAGAGAACAGCGAAAGATCATAAGAAAACTGCAGCCTGGTGTGCTTTTGTGCCGCAACATACACATCCTGTGACAAAATGCTGCATTTTAGTTCACCTCTAGTATAAATTTGATCATTTAGATTTTTTTTAAGGAAAAAGATACACGCATAACAGAAAATGACACAAACCAACTCTCTAACTCTAACATCTCGAACCTTACCCCGCTTCCGTTCTTACATCAAGCCAAATGTTGCTCCCAAAGCTCTCACTGAGACTGCGTTTCTCTTCAAAGAGACAATAGCAATTACGCAATCAGCTACCCACACACACCTCAGCTGCCTTGCACATTTCTTTATCATGCGCATGTAATAGGAGATTCCAGAGGAGATTAGGAAAGATAATCTCATTGCATAACTTCAAAGAAAAAAAATTAAAACAGGAGAAATTCAGACTAGCAGCAACCATAACATTAACAGCACTTTCTTACTTCAAATCAAAAAGAAAAAATAGTCTGACGCTGTCCAGCCTTCCTCTGCGAGATGAATCAACACTGTCTTTTATGTGTGTGTGTGTGTGTGTGTGTGTGTGTGTGTGTGTGTGTGTGTGTGTGTGTGTGTGTGTGTGAAGCTTCTCTAGAAGCCGTTACTAAATGCACAGATTTAAGAAAGAACATTTGCACCATAGCATTGGAACAGGACATCCAGTGTGTAGGAAGGGTTTATGGGCAGATTAATCTAAATTTGTAACTGGGATTAACTTGGATGGTGAGGAGCAGAAAATGCAGCCAACTTTGGAGGTGTTTGCAAAGAAAGAGAGAGAGAAATGGCCCTGCAGATTTCAGAAGAAAAACTTTTGAATTATGTGTCTGCACAGCTTTATGTATCTGTATGTATATTTTTATGGTCCTGTTGGAGTCAGCACAGGCTGCTCTGAATTGGATTTTTGGAGAGCACCACAAGCAACATCTGACGAAGTCAGTGATCACACCATTTTCATTGCTTATCGTTCAGTGCGGTGATTACAGTTCAACACAGTTCGGTTCCTTTTTGGAGGAAAACCCTGTTTTGCTAAAACTGCTGTTTTTTAGGAACAAAACATGTTACCGAGACCCGCAACAAATGTGGCCCTGTAGTACCAAGATTATCTCATTCCAACAAAAGTTTTTGTTCAAAAACACATATAAATATGATAAATGTTCACAGCACTGTGCAAATTCTTCAGTCACCCATGATTACTTCATGTGTTACTAGGGAATCACCCCACTGGTGATAAAACACTATTTCAAGCATGTCAGATGTCTTACCTTTGGCAGGCTAAATATAATGGGAACAAATGTTTTAGTGCTCCAGGATGCAAGTGTCTAAAGATGCAAGGTTCTATATAAGTGTATATATATATATATATACAGTACTGTGCAAAGGTTTTACAAACAAAGAACGCTTTCAGAAATGGAAGTGTTCATCATTTATTTTCATCAATCAACAAAATGCAGTGAATGAACAAAAGAGAATCTAAATCAAATCAATATTTGGTGTGACCACCCTTTGCCTTCAAAACAGCATCAGTTCTTCTAGGCACACTCGCACACAGTTTTTGAAGGAACTCGGCTGGTAGGTTGTTCCAAACATGACTGTGTTTCAACCTCCGTGTGACACTGATGATCATCAGTACCTGTTTGGTAAAACTGGTTGATCAGACACCGACTATAATCCTACAGAATCCCTGACTTTATGCAAGTGTACCTAGAAGAACTGATGCTGGTTTGAAGGTAAAAGGTAGTAACACCAAATATTGATTTGATAAATATCCATCCATTATCTGCCGCTTGTCCCAAACGGGGTCGCGCTGGTGTCCAACCCAGTGCACACAGGGCGAGGACGGGGGACGCACCCTGGACAGGTCGCCAGCCCATCGCAGGGAGGTGCGGGTACGGCACCTTGCTCAAGGGTACCTCAGGGCAACCCATTGGGAAGGGGTTCAAACCCCCAATCCTCCGATCATCGCCCTAACGCCCTAACCACTAGGCCACCGCTGCCCCGATTTGATAAAAATTTGATAAATAAACAATCATTATTTATATTTCTGAAAGCATTCTTTGTTTACAGCATTTTTTCACGCCTGCCTAAAACACAGTACTGTATATATATATGGTATTATTGACCATGAGTACATTGAGAAAATTAAAGGGGAGGGCAGTGAATTATTGTAACTATAGTTTCCTCTTTCCTTTTCAATGGTTCAAAAATATCTTCTAACTATGAACCTCTATATGCCTTTATAGTATCCTTTTATAGTATCTGGTTATTAATGAACAGCCACCCTGCTCCTTGGACTACAGGAACCGCTAATTACCCAAGTCTGCCTGAAAAAAATCCCAGTACTTTTCACAGTTTCAAACCCAGCACAGGCAGTCATTATTCTCTCGGAATGGGCATTTGGGATGTTAAATACCAGTGTGGATCTGCAGCCCAAGAGCAACGGAAGCTCAAAGGGTTTTGACCTTTCTCAGGTTACAAGCTCACTGGTTTGCACTGTAGCTTTGGCCTTTTCAGCCACTGCCTCCTTTTCTCTGACTCACAGAACTGGACCAGCCTGGCTGGTTTAGGCAAGGAGGCTGAACCTTCTAAAAAAAGAGAGCCAAAAGGCATTGCCCAAATTGTATTGTGCCTCATAAGAGACTGTGATCAAAATGGCCTGTAGGCCAGCTCTGGCTGTGTCTGCATTACAAGTCTCAGCACTCAAGTCTGAATTTTCTAAGAGCACACATGAAAATAATTCCGTTTGATCACAAAAGATCTGTTTTGTGTTCTCACACCTCTAAAAAAATACAGAATTTAGGCAAAATGGGGGAGTCCTTTGCAAGGTTACACTAGAATAAAATCTGTTTATTGGTCAATTCTTATCCATGCAAACAAACAAACAAACAAAACATCCCATGATTCATTTGTGTCACATGCAACAACTAAAAATGACACAAAGGATTAAAGGATTACTAAAGGATTATTAAAAGATGGAACATATTGTTCAATTAATGCTTTTGTAGCTACGAACACCTTCAAGTCGACCAATGTTTACATAAAAGTGGCTCCGACAAACCAGGTAGGTCAAATCAAGTCTGTTTTATTTTTATGGCATTTTTTAAAGCTGTCATTGTTGAAAAGCAGCTTAGGGGAATCCAGGTCTGAGCCCCTAGTGAGTGAGCCAAAGCAGAGAGAGGCAAGGAAAACTCCCTAAAGCTGAAGCTAGAAATCTTGGGAGGAACCAAGGCTCAAACCTGAATCCATCCACCTGTGGCTGACCCCAGATGACCAAAAAAGAAAAGAGGAAAACCGCTGGCACGAGATCAATTAGACAAGCGACCACAAAGTAGGCTGGCCTAGTGTAGAGATTATTATTCTGACAAAACTGACAAATACCGGCGTTAACATTTTTAAAGTTCTGCATATTCAGATTCGGGTGACACAGTGGTTGGTGCCTCTGGGTTCAGTTCCCTGATGGCCTGTCCTGGTTCTATTCTGCATGTAGTTTGCATGTTCTCCTTGTGTCTGGGTTTTTAATGGGTGCTCCAGTTTCCTCCCACAGTCCAAAGACTTGCATGTCAGAAGAATTGAAGATGATCATTCCTGCCGGTTTTGACTGTGTGTCAGTGTGTTTGTCTGTGTCTGATCTGTGATTGCCTGGCGACCTGTCCAGGGTGTGTTTCTGTTTTTCACCCTTTGAGCAGTGGAATAGACTCCAGCATCGTAAAATAAGCAGCTCAGGTGAGGAAGAAGAATGCCAGTGTCAGTGTTTGCACTTCAGTCTAGTTATATAAATGGGGAAGGTGTTACTTTATGGTAGTGTTCCTAAGACTTGATGACATCTACATAAGCCTTTAATAACTAGTGACAGTAGCCTACAGCACTGTGCAGAAGTCTTGAGACTCCCCGCTTATTGCAACAAGTGCAAACACACATGTACTGACAGTATTAAAGAGTTAATAAAAGTCGATTAAAGTCGATAATTTGGTTTTGACAGCCTGAACTCTCTAAGGCAACTTTTCTTGTCCATACTTTAAGTCTTAATCAGGAATAGTCCTCCAGGCTTCAGATTTGTCCCTCTAATATTCTCATTTCTAATCCTGTCCATCCTCGTCCCTCGCGACTCAAATCTCAGCATCTGTAACTCCTGACACCTCCAGCTCCACCGCCTGTCTTTTTGTCAGCGCCACCATCTCCAACCCGTAGAGCATAGCTGGTCTCACTACCATCCTGTTAACCCTCCCTATCACTCTTGCTGGTACCCATCTATCACAGATCACTCTTATCACTCTTTTCCACCCAATTCAACCTGCCTGCCCGCTCTTCTTCATCTTTCTTCTACCTACCTAACCAGTCCACTTTCCTCATTTTCATTCACTTTCATTCCTTTCCTATATATATATATATATATACATATATATATAATCCATCATTATGATAACTTATGATGGCTATGATGAATGCATAGAAACAGCTATATATGTGGAGAAGCATATGTGTTTGTGTGGTGAAATCTGTGTGCCAGTGACAGCAGTTTGAAACTAATAGATATTACACTGCAGAGCGTTCTCCAGACACTCCCCCACAGGGCCACCGGTCCAGTCTGCTCACATCCTGAACTCTCCGTCCCGGCTGGCTGCACTGAAAAAAAGATACTAAGAAAAAAGGCCTGATGCCTGTTTTAAAGTACATATAGAAGAGTCAAACTCAATGCAGTCAAGATATTTAAAAACCATCTCTGTGCTGCTGTGAAGTCCAGAAGACTCTGCTCTCAGGACAGTCCAGTTCTGAAGGAAGGATTAAAGGAAAGGGTCAGGGTGCCTCCCTGTGGTCAAAAATACAACTACACTCTCACCTGAGAAAAGAAGCGGTGACTCACTAGTGAGTGGTAATGAAACTGACTTTGAGCTTCAGCATCACACACACATGCGCACACACACACACACACACACATAATTCCTATGAAAGTAATTTACACTTCAAAGACTTGCCTTGCATGTGTGCATCCGCATTTAAACACACACACACACACACACACACACACACACACACACACACACCTACACACACACACACACACACACACACACACACACACACACACACAGATAAACAAATACCGCACTGCATGAAAGCTTCTCCCCTGCTACTCTACTCTCTTTAAGATATCACACACACACACACACACACACACACACACACACACACACACACACACACACACACACCTGATCTGCACCTCTTACTATCGCCACATGATATGAGTTCAGACTACATTATGAACAAGCCTGTTACATTGCTGGAAAAAATCTCATGGAAATGTATTTCTATTCATAAATATCTATTAACCTTGGATTTGTAAGTAAATTAACACATTTCAAACATGATCTGGTACCAATATACATGCATGGCAGAGAGTCAGAATTTAGCACATCTAGTGCCAAAATTCCATGTTTTTGCACTCAGCTACACTGTGGATTCATACAAGAACAACCGCTATCGGTTTCTAAAAGTAAATGGTGAAACATCAGTTCATACAAAATTCAATTATGGAGTCCCGCAAGGCTCTGTCTTAGGTCCCCTACTTTTCATATTACACGTGCTCCCTCTGGGTTCAGTTATCCAGAAACATGGAATCAGCATCCACTGTTATGCTGATGATACACAATTACATATTTCAGATAAACCAGATGATCAACTTAAATTAAAAAAAGAGAGGATTATATAAGGGAAATAAAAGAATGGATGTCGGTCAATGTACTTATTTTGAATTCTGAAAAGACGGAGGTTCTTTTGCAAGGTCTTTTTGCTAAAATTGCTAGAGACAAACTTTCAGGTTTAATGCTAGACTTTGCTAAGCTTACAGTTAATCCTAAACCCACTGTAAAAAGCCTGGGCATCACAATTGACTCGGCTCTATATTATCCAGACTTCACTGGCTTCCTGGGAAACTCCGCATCAACTATTAAATTTTACTCCTGACTTACAAAACCCTGAACGGCCTTGCTTCCGAGTATCGAGAGCGAAAACCTTCACGCTCACTTAGATCACAAGGTGCTGCTTTCTAACGGTTCCCAGAATTTTGAGAACAACAAGGGGAAGAGCCTTTTCATTCAAAGCTCCCATCTCTGTAATCGTCTTCCAGCTACTGTCCAGTAATCAGACACACTCTCAGCATTTACGACCAGAATAAATACCTACTTGCTTAGTCAGGCTTTTAGTAATTAATCTTCCTGTTAGTGAAAAGGTTCAGATCCAGGGGTTCACTGATACAGAGAGTTATAGTTAACAAGGATGCCCGTCGTTCTACCACTCTCACACAGGGGTGTGGACGCCAATGTCTCAGGGTTCTCTTGTATTTGTAGAACCCTCAGCTCTGTCCTTTCTAGGGCTGCACTCTATAAACGCATAGTCTGCACACTGTTAGTTCAAAACAGAACTAATTTCTCTCTCCCTGTTTGAGATGGACATCTGTCCACACCTGTAAGGAGGACAGTTTATGCATTTCCTGAAAGGAAAGGCCTACCAGCCAAGTCCATCAATTACCGGACCAGTTGAGCCAACTGTCTTCTCGATCGAACCGACCCTTATCAGATGTTTCTCCTCACCTCAACTTCAGATCAGTTACATCATACTAGATCATCTACAGGAGCTGCTGCCACTAAGACTAACAAAAGCTCCGCCCACTCAAACAGAACCACCACTATAAGGTCACTGAACTTCCAATTACAGACTCTAATGGACTCATTTAATGTGACTCATACTTTACTGGAATTCATTGTTAAATCTATTAATTTATGAAATGTACTTTCTTTTGTCTTGGTTCCTACTAAGGTTTCCTCGTACAGCTTTAGGGAGTTTTGCCTCAGTCGCACTCATCTTACTCGCTTGGGGCTCAGACCCGGATTCTGTAAAGCTGTAAAGTTCTGTAAAATCAGTGGCAAAAACGCCACATAAATAAAACCGAGCTGACATGACTTAAAGATCAGATTTTCTACTGAATTGTTTTAAAAAATGTTTCAGGCTTGATGCTGAAGCTAGTTCTCAGTGATGAGGTTTTTACACACACACACACACACACACACACACACACGCCAGGCCTGCCCATAATAGTGCCCTAAGCCATGTGGTCCTCCTCCAAGTCTGCACTAAAAGATTCGCTTACTATTGAGTGCAAGAGGCCTCGAGGGTGCTACATTTAAAAGTGTGTATTTGCAACATTCTGAAGGAGCCAGGGCTGGCAAGATGACCATATAGGTCAAACTTGTTTCTTTTAAAGGAGCTAATTTATTTATACTCAGAAATAACAGACATACTGCAGCTTAATGGCAAATGCATGTATCTCACATCTGAATCTCATCTGCTATGTTGGTCAGACTACTGGAAACAAACCCATCCTCCATGACTGGCCTTTTATCTGAAAGGCGTTTATGGAACAATCTAAGCTGCTTCTCTTTATCAATGGTTTTAAAAGTTGAAGACATCTGTCATAAGGTCAGATCAGTGAGTCCATATCTACCTTCACTTAGCCACAACAATTCTATAAAAACGTAACCCGGCTTTATAACAGCTTGATGTGTTTTATTCAGTTTCATGCATTTACACTGTAGATCGATCCATCCGGCATCTTAACCACTTATCCTGAAGGGGGAAGGTTACTGGAGCTTCTTCTAATTTAGCATCTCCAATCTACCAAGTAGGAACTCACCTCAGAACCTTCTGGCCGTGATGCAACAGGGCTACACGCCACAAAACCGTGCCAACTTACTCTTTGTAAATTAAAAACAATTGAATTTACAGATTTTCCACGTACCTCATGTGGTCTATCACCCAGGACATGACTGGAGTCCAAATTTTGCTTTATTTGTTGTGCAGGAGCAAAGCATCTAAACACCAGAAGTCAACATGCACCAAATAGGCCCGAATGAAACCTAAAAGAAACCTCATGTTGCGGTTCTTTACTTTTCAACTTTGTGAACACCAGCTTGGTGTCTGCAATGACTCCTTGGTTACTGTTTTATTCACAGTCCACATTCTGTGCCTTAACCCAGATTCACGAGTCTAATACACTGTATTTGAAGAGCTGTGTTTGGTCTCATCAGGTTGAATGAAGAACATTTAGAGACTAAAAGGTTATTTCTGGTGGACCACATCTACCTTAAATGTGTGAATTTGATACTGCACTGAATTATGCCTTTAAGGGGAGAATAAACCTGATTACAAAGGAAAAGCTTAAAATGAAATTGGACCTATTATCGAGCTGGCTGTTCATTAAAAGGAAATTTGCATCATTATTACACATTTTGAATCAAGTATGTTAACGAAATGATAGGAAAAATTAAACTCGCTTGCTTCATGTTTCAGTCAACTCCCTCTGACACACACACACACACACACACACACAATCAGTGCATGTATATGGGCCTGTGGGAATTTCATCTCTCTGTCTCTGGCATCTCCATGTTAACAAAATGCAATTAAACACCGGCTGCTCCTAGGTATTGATCATATCTGTCTCTGAGTGCATGTAGAACAACAGCACCAATATTCAGTTAACAATCCCCACACTACCATAAACTCGCTCTCACTCACCCTCTATCTAAATACTCCTCCTCTCTCCCTCACTGCATGTAGAACATCGGTCATCAACCCCAACACGGCCATAAAATCCGCCCTGGCGACCGGAAACTGCTCTGACTCATATCTGGTCAACTCAACCACTGCCAGACATAAAACCCATCAGATTTCAGTGGTAGTGAGAGTTAATGGAACTGTAGGCCCAGAAAAGAGGGAGGGAACATTCCGTAAAGGTGTTAAACCAAAGTAAAGACACAGACAAAGTCTCTTTTCTTATCTGAATCTTATCTGTGCTGGAATTTGGGGCAAAGCATTAATGACTGTGTCAACGATCAGCAGCGACGTCTGATTATTTTGTAATCTTGGCTTAAATGAAACTGATTAAGCTTCAATTACCACCTTAAATGTGACTAATCAACTAATCTTTGGAGCGATAAAAAGACACAAGGCTGACTGTGGAGGCACAAAGGCTGTGACCAAAAAACAGTGCTCGAAACAATTATACAGCATCAAGAGTGCTGGCCTCGTTTACGGCTTAGCGAACTGCTGAGTGGTCCGAACCCCGTTATCTAGACACCTTGTGACTTTAGGCACTTTGCTGCTAGTCGTCATTTGGCATATTGAGAAAATGATATTAAAGAAATGGAGATATAGTCAAGAAATTATGTCACCTACTTGATATGCCAAAGAAGATTTCATTATGAAAATATAAAGAAAGGAGGGATGCCCCAAGACTTCTGCAGGCCTGGTATACTGCTACAGCTGCTTAGTATGCTGAGTGTTTGAAGCCCATCTATCTGGACACCTTGTATCGTTAGGCCACAAGACTTTTGCATAGCACTGTGTATGTCCCGCATCAGTTCACCAATTTTGATTCATTCATTAATTCATTTTCTGCCGCTTGTCCCAAGCGGGGTCGCGGGGGACTGCTGGAGTCCAACCCAGCTCACACAGGGCGAAGGACGGGGACACACCCTGGACAGGTCGCCAGCCCATCGCAGGGAGGAGCGTGACGGGGACGGCACCTTGCTCAAGGGTACCTCGGGGCAACCTATTGGGAAGGGGTGCGAACCCCCGATCCTCCGGCCAACGCCCGATTCACTAGGCCACCACTGCCCCACCAATTGTGATATCGTTTTAATATCATTTTAAAAAGCCACTCTTTACACTTTGTAAATTTTACTGACTGAACCAAAAGAAATGCAAATAAGGCAAAAAAATGGAAGCATACAGGCCTAACAAAAAGAAAGTGAAAGTGACTACCATTGTGAAACACAGTACAGCACACAGTGAACCACAACGAGATTACACCTCTGCATTTTGCCCACACACACCGTGCTGCAGGGGGCAGCTATTGAAAGCGCCTGGGGAGCAGTGACATGGATGGTACATTGCTCAAGGGTATCTCGGGGCAACATACTGGTCTGGGATTCGAGCCCATGACTTTCTGATATTGGGGCCAACCACGACCTTGTTCTGAAAGTAACCATTTTAGAGGTATAAGCTTTTGTCATCTCCACCTTTCAGGATACTCGCTGAATTCCTTCTCGTTCTCTTTCAAAACTGTTCAAAAATGTTCTGTTCTGCTGTTCATCTAACCTCTCACCCTGAACCTTCTCACCATTACAGCTATTATCTGTTTCTGGGAACAGAGAGAGATTGCTGTAATAAACAGTGTTCACCATGCCATTGCCACTCAGGTTTACTTCAGGTGGTTACTTCCAAAAAGACAACAAAGAGTCTCCTTTTTATTGGAAATGATGGTTAAACATTCAGAACCTCACATGTTCTAATCTCAGAAGAAGCTGTTCATTTGTGGACTTTGTTTCAGCTTATGAAGTCTAATATTTGTCATATGAGAAAAACTGGGTCAGGATATAGGTCACAGTCGGGCTGTGCGCACTTTTATTGTCTTAACATATAGAGAGTGAGGCTGATCATTCCCAAACATCCTCACACCTACTAACTTATCTTAGGGCAAGTTTATATTAACCCCTTATATCCTTATCTTCTTAAGCTTTTAATCTTTAAATATATCATTTATTAACAAGTATTTACTTTCTGTGCTTTTATTGTGAAATAAATATGCCAGTTGTGTTGTTAAGAGTCCTGTGATGGACTGGTGGCACGTCTAGGCTGTTTCTTTACCCTTTGCCCAATAATATGCTCCCCTACCAGCCTTGTCAGGATAAGCAGCTACTGTAAGCAGCTCCGTGGAGCAGAGGCTTAGGATTGGATGAAAAGTTTGCAACAGGCCAGTATAAATTACCAAGAGTTTAACACTGAAGCAGTGGTGGTCTATTTTTTAGGGACTAGCCACCATGATCGGAAGGTCATGGGTTCCAGTCCCAGTCAAAAAGGTTGTCCTGAGGTACCCTTGAGTAAGGTACCGTCCCCATCACTGCTTCCTGGGTGCAGGATATGGCTGCCCAGTGTTCCACTGTGTGTGAGCATTGTGGTTCCTTCTGTATTTCACTTTAACTTAACCCCTTTTCTTTTACTCTCACACTTATTTGTTCATTCCTACACTCCACTCTCATGTATCCATCTCTCCATCCAATTTCTCACAACCTTGCTTGGCTTGCATGTACACGGAGAACTCCAATTCGTTTTTCTCTGTATGTGAGAAACCCCACTGAAATAATGAAAACAAAAAAGACATAAATGTAAATTTGACATAAAAAAATAAAGTTGACATAAAAAATTCTTTTAAAAAGGTCATTTTGTTAGAGGAAAGTCTATTCATCATTATTGTAAAGAGAAAAATCCACAAATATTTCTTTATTTCGTCCTGCATTGTTGTATCCCATGTCACATGACAACATGAAATGTGTTTTTCTAGCATGCACCTCATACATCCACCTGCATTCTAACATTCTGACAGGTTCTCTCCCATCATGCACCTGCTTTAAAGTGCGTGCTTATGAACTTTCTTCTCCACTTTCGTCTCATTTTATATTCTCCTCCATTCCCTCCCATTCATCTTGCAGTCTAGTCACTAGTACATAGAGCTAATGTATTCAATTAATCACATAACTGCATCGAGGCGGCACACACTGCTTTCCCAAACATCCTGCGTGTTTATTTGTTTGTTTAATGATTTAGACTCCTGACCTCTTTTCCCTTTTTTCTGCTGTGACTTGGGGTCGTCCATGTTCCATTTAAGTGTGGAGTGTATGTGTGCACATATACACCTTTCAGCCACATCGTTAACCCCCCACTGCTTCATGTTGTGTAAGAGCAAGACATGAATGCCCTGTCAAAGCCGGTGCTACAGGAGACCATTAAAGGTGTGCAGCAGCGGTTCCTGTACATTTTGAGGTAGGGCTTCCAAAGATTGGACGTTTTTACAACACTTCCCAGAGATGTTTGACAGAATTGAGATCTTCCCAGAGATGCTTGACAGAATTGAGATCTTCCCAGAGATGCCTGACAGAATTGAGATCTTCCCAGAGATGCCTGACAGAATTGAGATCTTCCCAGAGATGCCTGACAGAATTGAGATCTTCCCAGAGATGCTTGACAGAACTGAGATCTGGAGAATATGTAGGCAATTCAGCACCTTTGACATGTTCCTCAGACCATTCTTGAATGATTTTTGCAGTGTGATGGGCACATAGTCCTGTTGTAAGTGGCTATTGCTGTTATGGAGCACCACCCACATGAAGAGGTATACTTGTTCTGTAACAGTGTTTAGGTATGTGCTGGTGGATTGTCAATCCACATAAATGTCATGATCTAAGGTTTAACAGTAGAACATTGCCCACTGCCTCCATTGGCTTGTGTTCCTTAAGTAAAGGCCAGCTCTTGCTAGCTCCAAGCAATGGGTTTTTGGTGCCCATGATCATGTCGCGGGTTCACTGTACTGATTTTTGCAACCACTACATATCAGAATCACTGCACAAGACCTGCTGTTATATCCCGTTTGCCCTCTTTACCCCAAGAGCTTAAGAAATAGAGATGGGAAAGAAAGTTTTAAAGTGTGAGTGTGCATGATGAGTGCGTGGTTGTGTATGAGGCGGAGAGTGCACCAGGATTGTGTGTATATGAGGTTAACACAGCAGGGCGCCGTTCTTTCAGATCTTCTTAAATCCAGCCCAGGTCTTCCTTCCTTTCAAGCCTGATCTCCCTGTCCTCCTCTCCTCCTCTCCCTTCCTTATCCCTCTCTCTCAGGCACAGGGGCTCGCTTTGATCTGGCTCCACCCCCCTCCTCCTTTGGCCATAACGAAAGAAACTACCATGAGATCATCTGCTCTCTGAAGTCTGGCAGGTCGATAGGGACGGCGGGACATAGCAGGGTGGGGGCGTCAGTTCTCCATCTGGTATTTTTGCCTCCCTTCCACTCCTTTCTTCATTCTCTCATCTGGGTTTGTTCCCATTCTCAGCTGAAGTGTGCATCTTCATCAACTACTAGAGGTACATACACACACACAGCAGTTTGGCATTCAGCTGGGAAGTCTTATCACCAGAGGAAAGGCCATACTGCAAGCCATGAAGAATACAATTATCTGCACCACACCTACTGTAATGTTAATGCTTATTGGCTGTAATAAATATCAGGCCCACCCTAGCATCCTCAAAAGAAAAAGATACACACTGGCCGCACTTAGGCACTTCCTAGTATGTTGTCATACCTTTTCATTAAAGTGAAACCAGTGAAGGCACTTAAAGTTCTTCCTTATTGGGGTCCAATGCAGTAAAGTGAGTAAGAGAATCAACATCAGCACCACCTGTTGGACAAAGCTGGAAATGCTTTTAAAATCCTATGAACCTTACTTTTAAAGTTCTGTTTTCATGTAGTTATGCACAACTACAGGCTGACTCTGAACATTGACTCCTTTCTACTATGTCCTCCCTGTTTCTGCATGGGGTTCCTCAGGGTGTTTAGGGCTCACCTCACAGTCCATGCACCTACTGGAAATTGGAGACACTACGTTGATAAAGTCCGACTGTGTTGGAGTGTTTTTGTCTTTGCGTCTGCCCTGTGTTGAACTAGCAACCTGTCCATCTCCATCTTTCACATTGTGGAACAAGCCACCATTTCTGAGTATGGTTTTGAAAACCAAGCTCAGATATTGATTGGATAGATGTGTGTTATGGAATAGGTCCCATAAGGTCCCATCAGAAGGTTTAGTGTTCCAGTCCCAGACAAGCAGGTTACCCTTGAAAAAGGTTCTGTCCCCATCACTGCTCCCCGGGCACTGGATCTAGCTGCCCCGTGCTGCATGGTGTGTGTAAGGCTTAAATGCAGTAAATCCATTTCATCATTTCATCATTCATCATTTCATTGTGGTTCTGCTATGGTTCTGCCATTATACACTTCTTTTAGCTCAGTTCAGAATTAAATAGCTTTACGATTGGTGGAACCACCATTTTCAAACTGCTGTGAAAAAAAAAGCCATTGGGCATGAACAAACAAAGCACTGAAGTTAGCCGGAGAACCAATGAAACTGCATTTTCAGCTAAGGAGGGTGATTTTCCAAAAAGAGAAACCTGAGAAAAATACAAAAAGAGCTTTATGGGGTTTTTTTTTTGGGTGGGGATGGTTTAAAGAGTTTTTTCTCAAATGATTCAATCAAAAATTTGCTTTTCTCTTTGTGTCATAAGTACATTTAAAATAACTGCAATACAGTTCTATTAAAGGTGCAGCGATAAGGCCAAAAAATTGTTTTGCGGCTCATGACTTTCCACTTCACTTTACAGAGCACTAACGTTCCTGAGGTTCTGGATTAGCGTCTCTGTTCTGTTGCACCAAAAATAAGGTGAGTCACTGTGAAACTACTTCAGTAGCAAGCTCTGTAATTGGTGCACCAACATCTGACAGCATCTGATGAGATCTAATTTTGTGTGGGAAAAAGTGAAAGTGACTATTTTTTGCACAGAGAGACAAAACGAAATTAAACCTCTGCTTTTCACCCATACACACCGTTCAGCAGGGGGCAGCTATTTAAAGGGCCTGGGAGAAGTGACTGGGACGGTACCTTGCTGAAGGTACCAAACCCATGAAACCAAACCCCTAAACACTAGACCACTGCTGCCTTCAAGAACACGGACCCTTGTGCTCATGCATTTTAACACACAGTACTGTGCAAAAGTTTTAGGCAGGTATGAAAAAATGCTGTAAACAAAGAACGCTTTCAGAAATATAAATAATGATTGTTTATTTTGATCAATTTACAAAATGCAAAGTGAGCAAACAAAAGAAAAATCTAAATCAAATCAATATTTGGTGTTACTACCTTTTGCCTTCAGACCAGCATCAGTTCTTCTAGGTACACTTGCTCAAAGTCAGGGATTCTGTAGGATTATAGTCGGTGTCTGATCAACCGGTTTTACCAAACAGGTACTGATGATCATCAATGTCACACGGAGGTTGAAACACAGTCATGTTTGGAACAACCGACCAGCCGAGTTCCTTCAAAAACTGTGTGCAAGTGTACCTAGAAGAACTGATGCTATTTTTTCATACCTGCCTAAAACTTTTGCACAGCACTGTACATATTCCACACCCTGTTGCATTAAGATGCATTATTCTATACACATCGTTTAATCCTTTGGCTTATGAAGAACTGTGAATGGTGTTTATTCCACCCACTCTATTCATTAATGTCACTCTTTGCAGTCATAGCTGCCAAAACATCAGCCCAATTTTTTATTTTATTTTATTTTATTTATTTATTTTTTTGTGCCTGAAATAGCCTTGTAGAACTAACCGCACCTCAAGCTGAAAGGAACAAGCAATCCTCATCCTATCATCTGGTCGACCACATTTGCAATCAGCCTCTCTGGGCCAGCGCAGGCCAAGTAATCAAGATTGAAGACTTTTCCGAATGCAGCCAGCTGAACAATCTTTCCATGTCTTGGAAAATTCACTGATGGCTGTCTTTTTCTTATACTTACATTGAAATAAGAGCAACAGACCATGGTACAGTCTGTTTAATGTTTATTATGATATATTTATTAATATGTTAACCTTGTCAAATAAGAGACTTCCATTTCATATAAATTGTCATTAAAATATGTAGCAAGTCCCAAAAGAAAAATCTCATTCCCGTGTGGGATATGTAACAATAAATCAACAAGTGGGGACATATTAATCATAGATAAGTACAATATTGTGATAGATGAGTCCACAGAAATATATCCCATTATTAACAAAGCTGCAAAGTGCAGGAATGAGCAAATTACCCAAAATGTGGGAGTGAGCGATGAGTTCTCTTCCATTATAAATGGAAAGATGAAGCGTACTTAATGGAACCTTCTGAGTTGTTATTTGTCATGCAGCCCGTGAAAATGACCGGCATTAATGGGACATTCTTGCAGAAAACATGTAACAGAGTAACGTAGAAATCAGGAAGGCAGTGGCAAACGATGATTTCTATTCAATTTCATTCATATTTTTACCATTTTTATAAATCATATTTTCTTTCTGTTTTAATCTATAGTTATGGTTATATTTCATTTTAGTTATGTATTTAACTTATGGTTTTTACACACCAGAACTTTTATCATTTCTATAATAAAAGTTTTATCATGTGATTCATAAAGTGATTTAAAGCCTGATGTGAAATGTGCATAAAAACCTGGAACAGTCCCATGTTTATTCATTATTTAGGGCAGCTAGTGGTTAGGGAGTTAGCCCCAAGATCGAGAGGTTGTGGGTTCAGGTACCCTTGAGCAAGGGACCATCCCCGTCACTGCTCCCTGGGTGCTTTAAATAGCTGCCCCCTGCTACACAGTGTGTTCGAGTCAAAAGCAGAGGCTGCATTTCGTCGTGTCTCACTGTGTGCTGTGCTGTATCACAATGAGAAAATAGTCACTTTCACTTCATTTTCTAGCAAGATGAATTTCAAAACCTCTGCTACAGAATGCTGCAGTAACAACACTATTTATAGCCTCACATTGTATCAGAGGTCCAAGTGGCTTTACGTGAGCGGCCACACGGTCAATTATATCAAAACTTTTTGCAGCCTAGTGGACTATAGAGTGATTAGCATAATTGGAACTTTTTACACAATATGCCAAACTCTTATTTTGAAACAGTGCAGTGCTTAACAGCGGCTAGTTCAAATGAAGAGTTCCATGTAGTAATACTGGATTCCAGCACTTATGCCCTACTTCTAGGGTCTGACCAAACTGGTACCATGTCCTTATTGCTTCCAGTATGTCCTAAACTCCCACTTTGAATGCCTTACATCATTTACAGTAATAATTTTGGTGTTCTCCACTCTGTCTTATCAGACGTGGTGATAAGAGCTCAGCCTTGGGTGAGTGAAGATTCCTCACTTTAGCAGCTCACATTTCTTCATTAAAGGAATAACAATGATATTCATTTATTAATTCATCCATCCGAAAAACCTCATTTTAAATGCAATTTGTGCAGCTTTCTAATTACTGAAAATGTCAGTCAGTCATTTTCTGCCACTTGTCCCAAACGGGGTCACGGGGGAGTGCTGGAGTCCATCCCAGCTCACACAGGGCAAAGGACGGGGGACACACCCTGGACAGGTCGCCAGCCCATTGCAGGGAAGAGCGAGACGGGGACGGCACCTTGCTCCAGAGTACCTCAGGGCAACCTATTGGGAAGGGGTTCGAACCCCCGATCCTCCGATCATGCTGCCAACACCCGAACCACTAGGCCACCGCTGCCCCCTCACTGAACATGTGTATTGTGTATGTTGATATATGTGGTCAGCCAATCATTTTAATTATGCATTCAGTCTTTGTTTCTTGGTCTCTTTCTGTCCACAGGACAAAGTGCTTTTGCTCTGATCAAAAGACTTCCTGCAAAACAAACCCCCAACTGAGCAGCACTGAACACGTCGTCACTCACGTTGCCCAACATCGCAATACACAAAGGTTTGATTAATGAGTTACTAGACATCTTTTTTTACCCACCAGGTTCCACCCTTTAGAGTAGGATGCAAAAATAAGTGCTTACATAATAAATAAAATTGCAACAAAACTTTTTATGAGATAAAATATCAGAGATGTCTTTTGTTAATATTTGATTTCTTTAATTCATATTTTATTTTTAAAAAATTTTAAATTGAAAATGATTTCTGGTCAGATTATACATTTCCAATTTAATAGGAAATCTAAGCTTTTAATGCATGATTACCATCTAGATGTGGAATTTAATGCAATGGGGGGAAATACAAATGTGCCAAAGTCTTAGTTCTCTTTTTATTTCTTTTTTTTTTTAGGTCTTAGAATATATTTTGCTCATTAGGCCTCAGTCCACGTCAGGTGAAGACAGTTGTGGACAAAATAATATGTGGAAAAATTCTGTGAATCTTTCAGAGTGTCGTATTCAACAGCCACAGGCTCATCTAAGCAGCTGACGGTGGACTTACAGTCAGATTTGTTGGACAGAGATGCATATGCATATGTAATGGTCATCAGAAGGTACCCTGAACAGTGGTTTTATCCCAAAGCAAACTTTTAAAGTAAACAATAAAGCACAATGAAAAAAAATCCTTGATATTCCTACAGTGAGTGAAGAAAGAAGAATAAAAGTTATCACTGATGATGTACTCTAAAATCAACCTTAAAGCTCCCCGTGTAATTATAATTTAAGGTCATAGCCAGCACACTTGTATTAATTAAGAAAATGATATATGAATTCATCTAATTAAAATTCTAAATCTCACAAATAAAGACTGTCATCTGAAAAGAAATGTTTGGCTATTTTTGAAATATTTTTTGGCCTGGGATTCAAACCCATGATTTTCTTATCTTGGTGCCAACTCCCTAACCACTAGACCACCACTGGCCCAGCACTGCTGACTGAAGAGGCTGTGAGATAATAATGTTCTTTAAATCAGGATATTTACACTACCACTACTTTCATCAAAATTACAGCAGAGCTCTGCAAAGCTTGTTTTCTTTTAAATCAAATGCATTAAAGTCAGAGCCAGTCAAGCATTTCAGCCCTGTTATGGAGCATCAGGAAGTGTTTGCCGTGTCATGAAAGTTTCCACATTTCCAAAAAGACATTGTGTCATCAGCAGTTCAGTCTGCTGTGATGGCCTTCGAGTTTATGATTAACGAAATTAACTCTCTATTCGAATCTTCCTACGGTCCAATGCCACACTTCACATATTGCTAGATGTCCTGAACTTTACAGACCCACTTTTAAATCAGAATGTGTCAGCTTATGGGTATAAAGACCTCCATCCCATAACTTTTTCACCATCAACAATAATGAAGCAGTGGCTTAGTGTACAGGGACCAGGCCCAAGGACCAGAAGGTTGTGGGTTCGATCTGAGGTACCCTTGAGTAAGGTACCATCACTGCACCCTGGGCACTAGACATAGCTGCTCCCTGCACTGTGTGTATGGGTTAAATGCAGAGGAAGCCTTTCATTGTTTCACAATGACAAATTATGCATGAAATTCTACACCCAGCACTTTCTCACAAGCTCATTTCCCAAATTCTAGCTAATACTTTTATATACAGATGCTATTTTATCTACTTCCTTGTATTTTCTGAACTTTTGCAAGCATTTAGAATTTTTACCCTCAGGTATGATTATCATTTAAGTGAAAGTGAGACACAACCAAATTACACCTCTGCATTCTACCCCTGCACACACCAACGTGCAGCAGGGGGCAACTATTGAAAGCACCTGGGGAGCAGTAACTTGCTCAAGGGTACCACAGGGCAACCTGCTACCTGGGATTCAAACCCATGACCTTCTGATCCTGGGGCCAACTCCCTAACCACTAGGCCACCGCTGCCACTCTTGCCATTCATTCCGACACTGTCTGTACAGCCCATCAATAATGCAACTCGTCAATGGCTTTTTCTAATCATATGCGTAGCAACGTTTCACTGCAAGGCCATTATTCATAAGGCTACATGATCCACACAAACCTTTCATTGTAACTGACATAAATCTACAAACCAATGAGAACAAGCATTAGTCGCCACAACAGTTTTTGTGTTGAAAGCAATCGATGCTTGTTGGAATAAGCCAATTCACAATATGACACAAAAATTTAAGTTGAACCCTGAACCATACATTTATCGAACCAGCACTGGCTCAAGAGTGGATGCCCTTAGTTTGATCCAAATCATCTTTATATGAAGATGGCTTTTCAGACAGAGGTTAAGCAGCAGTGCCATTCACTAACCTGGCTAGTGAATCCCAACTTCGTTGACAAGAGTATTTGGGGCAGCGGCGGTCTAATGTTTAGGGACTAGGCCCAAGGATCGGAAGGTCATGGGTTTGAATCCCAGACCAGAAGGTTGCCCTTAGGTACCCTTAAGCAAGGTACCAACCCCATAACTGCTCCCTGGGTGCTTTAAATAGCTGCCCCCTGCTGTACAGTGTGTATGAGTGAAAAGCAGAGGTTGAATTTCGTTGCGTCTCACTCTGTGCTGTGAAGTAGTGTTTCATTTCAGCAAAGCAGGAGCACCGTTTTCAGTAGAAAAGTGGAATCACCACTTGCCCCACATGTCAACAACAAAGTTGCTCAAATTGTTACGCATGTACATTTTCCCTGCTTCTAAGACGTCAACTTCAAGAACTGATTGTTCACCTGCTGTCTAACATCTTCCACCTCTAAACCGGCGTCATTTTAATGAAATAATCAATGTTCCTCACATGTGGTTTTAATGATTTGGCTGATTGGTACATGTTTCTATCATATTATGCAAATGCTTTAGTCCATTTTGCCTATCTCCACTGGAACAGCCTACACTGGAGAAAACCGTAAAGTTAAGCTTTAAACATGACCTTCTACTGACATCATTTAAATGTCTCAGCAGCAAACCCCAAGTTTAGTAAATGTGTATGCGAGTATAAGACACATTGAGGACTTTGGAAAGATTTTCCAAGTGCCTGTTACTCCACGCTGAAACATTCTGCACATGAGAACTGCTATCAGTGAAGCCACGATATCCTACTAGATGTGATTGCAAATTACTGTGGATCAGTCTCAGTGCTTGAATAGGAGTAGTGATGTGATAAGGGCTTGAAATTATCAATGCTGCAGGCATAATAAACCACCCTTTCACCAAAGCAGGCGTGATTAACGACAGTTATGGCAGATTAATGTCAGGTCTAATTTCATAACATGCTAAAGAAACAGATAAGGCATCAGTGAACAATAACCTGACTAATCAATCTTGTTACCGTAAGTGTGGCCCAGGGATTGTGGCCCAATCAGTGTCATCAGTACAGTCTTCTGATGTCACCTATATGGCCCTCCTGATTTCCTTCGGTCTTGCCCCTAAAACACTCCTCCCACAGTTATAACCAGGATAACAGTGAGCTGCAGGCTACAAAACAGCAGACTCAACACACTACCTGAGCAGAGGAAACCTCAACCAGGGCTGAAACTCAAGGGAGAGGCAAGGAACATCTGAGAAGGGAGATCATCAACAATGGCAGGACACACACAGCTGTGGCTACTCTTAGCAGTAGCCAGGCTGTGTGTCTTAAGCTCAAAAGCTCATGCAAGGTATGTTTGCTATGGACTGTGTGAAAAAGTGATATAGTATCTACAAATAAATAGTGTAATATAATTAAACACATATAATTAATGTCAGGAATTGTTTTCATTGTGTAAAAATTTCAGGGTGTCAACCAATAGAAACAGTCCAGCTTTTTTATACATACCCAATTAGTATTTTTAGTCATTTCTATTGGCTTATTCAATCCTGCAATGTATTGGACAGCTGCTTAGTTTGAATAATGGATAATAAAAATTGAAAAAGAAAAATGGAAATATATGTTGTAACACTTCATAAGGTTACACAGCGTTTAAAATAAGCCTTTTATGCAAACTGATGTAACCTTAAGGGCCTCTTCCAACAAAGTCCCTTATTAAACTTTCTTGGATGAAACTGCTGAAGGTAGATTTTATTAATGGAGAGTTTAACCGTTAAAAATGTTCATGTCGGCGTTTGTCACCTGTTTCAAAAACATGCTTGCCTACAGTAAAATGTTACTCTATATTCCAATGACATCATGGTTTAAACTGGACCTACATTGAATCCATTTGTCTTTCTATATTCACAGCTACCCTTCAGTTACTCTGCCTGACTGGAGGTCAAACGCAGGTTAGAATTTATCCTACTCAGTTTGATTTTTGTTCTCTGAAATATTCCTCTGAGGATGCATTTGAAAATCAGCCACATTTTCTGACAGTTCAGAAGAAAAATAAGCAAATGTGCCTCGAGTGTGTAATCTGCATATGCATTAAGTGAATATGTGAAGAAATGTGGCCTCGAGAAGATAAGAGAGAAGCTCTTCCTCTCCTGGGGCCACTCTATTTGAAGTGGCCAAAGCAATGCTGACAATTTCTCGCCACACTGACCCGACACAAATAGGGACGTTGATTACAGTCATGATGGAAATGTTTTTGGACCAAAAGAACACTTTAGGATGATGCTAGCCTGCTGTTTTCTTGTACTTCTCTCATTTTTTTATTTTATCTGATTCCAGATTACTTTACAAGGTGTGATTTCGACAACAATATGTCTCCCTTTTGTGACTGGACGGCAGAGGGTCTAACTCAAAGCCAAGCAGGACCCGGTAAAGCCATCTGACGAATACTTCAGACGAATACTTTTCAGCTGAATTGTATCCACAATAATTCTTTTTTGCGTCCAAATGCTTTGATTCAGGACTTTAGCTCCAGGTCTCAAGTTGCTAACAAACTCTACAACTCAATAGTCACTCAAAACAACCATTAATCAATCAATCCGTCAATCAATCCATTCATGTTCCAAGCTGCTTGTTTGGAATTGTCCAAATAATTTTCATTTGCATTATAAAAACTGTGTTCAGCCTGCTCAAACCACATCCAGACCTTCATCAAGACTCATTGATGGACAACTGAAAAATGAATAGACTACAAAAAGCCATTAATGACAATACTAAGCCTGGTGAAAGCAGTGGTAAATCTCTTCACCACGTCCAAAAGTCTGCTCCACCAGAGCGAGGATGCTGAGGCTTGTTGAATAAGCTGAGGGTGAAGTATTTCTGAGTACACTTTGGCCTATTTAGGGGGCTTTTAGTTATTCTTAATGACACTACTTCCATAGCATCCGAGTTTAAACATTAATTCCAGTACCGGAACCTCTTATTCTGAGCCAGCACTAATCCTTTACAGGGATAAACATAATTTAGACTGTAAAGGCAACTACTTGGCAATCTGATTAAATCTGTGGTCAACTCTATATTTCTCTATTTGATTCAAACTATAAAATGTGCCACAAAATATAAAGGACATCTATCACACTTTAGTTTTTTCTTCATCAGCAAATTAGTTTTACGTCAATGATTGAGTGAGTGGGAATTAGTCTAACAAGCCTTTTATTTTAAGACAGCTCAGATTCTAATTTTCTGAAATGAAAGCAAGCTGATATCGTAAAGGTGAAAAAATGGTTTGATTACTAACTACTAGATTACTAATCTCTTTGCACCTTGAAACACAAACCTGTCAATACCCATCTGCGCTAAAACAAAGGGTAATTGGGGCTGTAAACATTTAGATTACACACTAATGCAGGAAATGTGTGCCATATAAGAGTTTCTCCAGACCACAGATCAGATCACAGTACACTACATCACAGTGATTAAATGTTCTGCATGGAGTATCTCCATCCACTGTAATAAAATCATTTATTTAATTTTTTTTCTTGCTGAAGGCCAACTTTCTTTGAGCAAAGCAAACAGGCTGATTTAAATCTGCTCTGAAATTGATTTTTACAGCCCCATGAAAAAACTACCCGTTTTACTTCCAAAAAGCCAGACTCTGTTGCATTTTTAATGTATTGTTGAGCATGTAGTTCTCCAATGTTTTTGTTTCTCATTTTCAGTCCAGTCTCTGTACCTGAGCAGTTTGAGGGTTTTTTGCTAGTTAATCCACACAGTGATCTACGTCTGAACCTTCAAGCAGAACAAAGCATCTAACTTAAGACACGAAGCAGTGAAGAAACAGGAGCAGATGATTCCAGATGATCAGGCTTATTCTTAGATTACTGAAGATGTTGAACACTCAACGCTTCGTCATGACATCATGACACATGCAATTTGGGTTTATTTCAAACACTCAAAAGGCCGATATGAAAACAAGCATTGCTGAGCCTTTTGCTGATTCTTCTTTGTCTCTACCCACTTCAGAGAAATACTACCTGGAACGGGATCCTATGAGCCCAGCAGGAGTGGCTCGGCTGCTGAGCAGCTTTCTAAATTCCACTGAAGACTTATGCCTGGAGTTCTGGTACTATAAACCAGACCAAAGCAGCTCAGAACTACGAGTTCTGCTCAGGGATGATCTTCTGCAGACAGAAGTCTGGACTTCTCTGACTGCCAAAAGCAACATCTGGACTCAAGTGTTTCTTCCGCTGAGCTTCTCCAGCCTGACAGAAGTGCAGGTACGGACACTTTTACGCATTGTTGGAATTGATAGATATTTTTATTACAGTCGCTTAATTTTATAAGTATCAAACTTTACTTTATTACTGTTAATGTTCTTGCCAACAGGCTGTTCTTGAGCTCTCACCTGGCCAAGGAAAAGAAGAAGAAATTGTCTTTGATATGGTTGGCATACGGAGGGGACAGTGTGGTGAGTTAGTCTGGTCTAACTAAATAAAGTTTTTAATTTCTCTGTGCAGAAATTTGTCGATACTTTATACAGTCATTTAAATCTTAGCATCTTTCTATTATTGGGAACAGTTTATACTTATTTCCTGAGTTTAACTGATAAATATACAAAATGTAAAATGAGCCATCACTTTACTCAAACCACTTTTTTTTTCTTTTGTCTGTTCTTCCTACCTAAACCATAACTGTGCATTAGAAATGTGCAAGTATGTACTTGATTTTTTTTTCTAAAAAACTGTTCAAAAAAACATATTTGCAACCAAAAAAAGAAAGAACCATATTTTCAGACAATGAACCTTTAAAATTTACTGATTCAAACATTTCGTGTCTGTTCAGAACAACCATGTTCATGGTTCTGTGCAGAGTCATCGTCTTTCCTGAGAACGCTTTTAGAAGTGTTTTTTAGGGTATTCGGTAAAGTTTGCTCAATTGGTTTTCCCACCAATAAATGGATGGTCATTTTATTGATAATCAGCTGATCATTTTCAAAAAATGTTCATTTTAGTTCAGCCCAGTGTAAATAAAATCGCCTTGGAGCTACATTAGAAAAAGAAGAAGAAATAACATTGAATTCTGCTGCTAAAATACCATATATTTCACCAAAATAATGCTGTTATGTAGCCTTGATTATTAAAACGCATTAGTGGATCCTTGATGTGATTAAAAATGGATCTTTCGGTCAGATTACTCAAAACATGTAATAAGTGAGTGTAATAATGTAAATCTAAATCAGTACTAATCTGGGAAAAAAAATACATCTCATCCTCAGGCTCACAATGCCAGTCTGGCCAGCAGTTCTGGACTGATGAGTCCACTCAATGTACCTGCACTGAAGATCATCTCACCTGCACCCAGATCCCCTGTGGGGATGGTCAAACCTGCGGGCAGACTGCAAGCCTCATTGATTCAACCACATCCGGCACCTGCAGAGTTGCTAATGACCTCCGATACACTACCTTTGATGGGGTCAACTTCCGTTTCACGGGTCCTTGCACTTACATCCTGACTAAAGTCTGTGACGGGGTCAGCATGCTGCCAGGCTTTGTTGTGGAGGTGCAGATGCAGCAGAGAAGCAATTTGTCCGGTTCCTCCATCCAGCAGGTCAACGTGAATCTGCAGGGAATGAGAGTAACGCTGTTGAAGCGAGACCAAAAAAGGATCATGGTGAGTGGAATGACCACTTTCATGCACTGTTACCACGGTCATAAGGTACATCGTGAGTTCTGGCTATTTGGACCTGCTTTGCTGAATACACCTTAAGAAAGGATAGAACCTGTTTAGGAACATATGCTTAAGTGAAAGGCCTGCAGTAGCTTTCAGCCAAACCAGAATATCACACTGTATCCCTGCAGTCTTAAATCAGGTGCAGTGAGCCTTTTGTGCCTCCATTCTGGTCAAAAAAAGGCATGCGTGTTATGATTCATCCCGCCATATGAGCATAAAATATACAGTTAATGCACAATACATACAGAAAAAATGCTAAATGCATTTCTCTCATACATTTACAGCATTTAGCAGACGCTCTTATCCAGAGCGACTTACCAATTCAGGGTTAAGGGTTTTGCTCAGGGACGCAGTGGTGGTAGTGCTAGAGCGGGATTTGAACCTGGGACCTCTTGAGTCAAAGGCAAGTACCCTACCACTGGTATTATGCAAAAAGCATGAGAATTGAGGGAAAGAAAATGGATGTCCGTTTGAACTGTAGCTGTTTTAAATTTCTTTTGATCTACTGAAGTGTGAGCAACTATCACCAAGGTTTCTAATGAATGTTGTCTCCTAAGCACCAGGCGTGAATTAGCAGTACTCTGAAAGGTGTGCTTTTGAAAGAACTAAGACAACGATAGCAGGGACAGCAACTAGAGACAGGCCTTGGATATGTGCTGTAGATTATATATTGAACTGCATAACAACACTTCAGCTCTTGCTTAGAGAGTCCAGGGGCTCAAATGGAAAATCAGACCTGTGTAGACCTCGATGAGAAAGAAATCATCCCTTTATTGCACACACTTTTGGTTCAAACCAATAGCTACACTACTTAATCGTGTCTTATAGACTCTGCATGTCAGTTGTGCCGGTGAACCTATGCATTTATTTTGCATGATGTGGTAGACTGACTTCTCACTTACAGTACTGTGCAAAAATCTTGAGCCACACTTTTTTTTTATATTTTGCTGGCAAAGAGCCAGACCATCTTGTATTTTTAATGTGCTGTTGAGAAATAGTTCTCAAGGCTTCCTAAAGGACTTTCAAAGTTTTTGGCTCTCATTTTCAGATCAGGCCCTATTTCTGACCAGTTACAGGGGATTATTTTTTGTTTGTTTATGCACACAGTGACCTACATATGGATTATTCAAGTAGAGCAAAGCCAGATTTGGAATGTTCCTCAAGAATCCTGGAGTAATGCTCCAGAAGATCACTTTTAGGTTGAGAGTTCAGGTTGAAGAATAATGATGGTCATACCAAATATTGTTATACACACGATTTGTATTAAATACTATACTATAGGTATGTTTGCACCTATTCCAATAAATCACTGTACCTTTGTACTATTGCCACTGTACCATTGCCTCATTTTTTTCAGACAAAATATAAAATATGGTGAAATGAGCGGTGGCTCAAGACTTGCAGTTCTGTACATACATCTGGCAAGCATCTGAGATACTAAAGACTGTTAAGGCATTGCTTCTAAAACATTTGCTCATGGACATTTTTATACTTTGTGCTTGAACAAGAAACTAGACCATCTAGTGGTCTCTAAGGACCGGTTTGAAAATCACTGCTCAAGGATTTTTAGAAATGTCAAAGCTAACTGGCCTAATTTGTCAGTATTAGACTTTTTAACTGTCAAAACCATTTCAGAACAATGCTCCTCACGTCTCCTCCAAAGCTAACACTTATCACCTTTTTCAGATTAATGGCATTTGGAGGAATCTCCCTCTCAGCCTGGACGGAGACTCAGTAAAGTTCAAAGCCCAGGGACCAGTCTTGGAACTTCAGACACACTTCAACCTGTCTGTCTCCTTCACCAGATCCGGCACTCTTCAGGTTACCGTACCCAATCAGTTCTCAAACAAACTCTGTGGCATGTGTGGCAACTTCAACCATGTGATGGACGATGACAACAAAATGCTAGACGGTTCTCTGGCTGAGGACACACAGGTTTTGGGGCAGAGCTGGAAGGCTGAAGACCCCCCATGTGAGGATCCCACCCAGCCTAGCATGTGTTCTGAGGCTGAGAAACTGGAATATGGCAGTGAGGCATACTGCGGTATCCTGCTGTCCCATCAAGGCCCCTTCTCTGAGTGTGCTTCTGCTCTTGGTGCAGTGAACTTTTTCAGGAGCTGCGTGTTGGAAATTTGCTCCACACAAGGAGACCCTGAAGCTTTTTGTGATGTCCTGCAGGCATTTGCTAAGACTTGCAGTGAGGCTGGGATTCCTGTGTCTGGTTGGAGGAATGCAACGTATTGTCGTACGTCTTTGCATTTACACTTCTGTTACAGGATGTTGCAGGGTTCCTCAGTTACCCCAAATGTACTTAGTCACCCGAGCCATAACTGGTGGCTGAGGTTCAGCTCAGGACTGGTACTTTTAGGCTAATACAGATAATAATTATTAAAAGTTTATAGCTGCTCACGCCCTCAGAAGGTCCTTATCTGTCATCATGGTGGTATTTCTTGCATGACTGGGACGGTCCCGTAAGGGTACGCCTTCAGTATCTTCATTCAGGGGACATAATTCCAGTTTATTCACTGTGGGTTTATTTTTTAAGGGGGCCTAACCCTGTTCGACCTCTTCTGACTCCTGCCTTTTCATTTTGCTGTTGTACTTCACAATATTAGATTTTTAAAAAGTATAAATAAGTCTCCTGTTCCCTATGAATAAACTTATTTTAGGTCCAAACTTTTACTCCAGGCTTGCTGAATGGTTAGGGAATTGTAAACAGTCATGCTTATAGGACTCCTGACCCTTTATAATACACTTGAATATAGAAATGAACAAATAAATAGTACATTGTTTAAAGCAGTAGCAGTAAACCCCAATATTTGCAAAAAAAAAGAAAAAAGTGTTAGTGGATGTTAGTTAATGCTAGTTAAAAAATGTTAATTTAATCTGCGATTTAAATGATCACACACAGTTTAAGGAAAATGTAGGAATCTTCACAAAAAGAAGACTAGAGGCTATAAGCTTCCAATATTTGTTAGGTCAGGGTTAGGCCTTAGACAAATCTTTCATCTTTTCTTAAAACTAGCAGCTGTATTATATTTCTGACAGATATTTGTGATCTATCTTCCTGAAGCTTTAGCTTCTAAAACCTGTTCTTTATGAGTGCATGAAATTTGGTGTAATGTGCAGGCGGTTATTTTTTACTGCACAGCCCTTTTTAGTTTGTTCTCTCATTTCCTCAATACACAGACTGTTAAAGATTTAATTGTAGCCTGTGGAATGACATTTTTAACTTTATTTTATTTTAATCTTGATGGATTATACCCTTATCGGGCTGGCAGCAGTGAGTCCTTCGTGACCAAATCACATGCCTAATTATCCCAGCGAGCCAAATCATTTGTCTACAATTTGCAACCTTCAATGTTTCTCTTCCAGCTCTGGCTTGTGGGACCAATAGTCACTTTAACTCCTGCTCCAGCGAGTGCCCTGCCACTTGTTCCAGGCTGGACGCTCCAGACAGCTGCGAGGGCTGCGAGCAGAGGTGTGAGTGCAATGATGGCTTTCTGCTGAGCGGAGGAAACTGTGTAACTGCAGAGGACTGTGGGTGCTGGGTGCAAGGACAGCACTATGAGGTACATACGAAGATGATATTTATTAGCAAATGTGGTAGAAACCACGCATAGTCTATTTGTGATGACTTACTATATTAGGGGATATACTGTATTAACTGTAAACCTTTAACACTTTACTTGAACCCTGTTACATAACATCCACGTATCCATTCCAAAAACATATCATAGCAGATGTCATGCTCCATCTAGAGTTGTCATGACAGGTTATGTCATGACAGATAAACAAATACATAACATTAAATAAATAAACAGTGGCATCCAACACCTCGACCATGTGTAGCATCACTTCAGTGAGCGCTACTGGATTAAAATGGATTAAATTTGATCTGCTTTATTTTCAGAAAGGGGAAACGTTCATGGATGGGGAGTGTGAGAAGCAGTGCGTGTGCACAGGCCGTGGTAACATCCAGTGCTCAGCCACCTCCTGCCAAGCCCACGAGGTCTGCAAGGTGAAGGATGAGGTTCTGGGCTGTTTCCCTTCCAGCCCAGTGACCTGCAGTGTCTATGGTGACCCCCATTACATCACCTTTGACGGCAAGGCCTACTCATTCCACGGCAGCTGCAACTACACCATCGCTAAAACCTGCACAGCCAGCACGGCCTCGTTCACACTGACGGCTCGGAACGAAGGGAGGAAGAACTCTTCCTCTCTGAACTCAGTGGCTCTGGCTGTGGAAGGCCTTCACCTTGTCATCAGGAAGGACAAGCTGGTTTATGTGAGTACTTCATCGTGCATGCACATCTTCAGCACTTCTCCATCCCTGTTATTTAACAACTTGGGTTAAATTATCGGGAAGCGACTGCAGATGTCCAAACCAGCAGATTTCAGTAGTTCTGCTGATAGTAGTGCTTCAGATTAGGGTCGTATTTTAAGGCTGGAAGAAAGCAGGGCCTGAGGGAGGGGCTTTCATGGTTCAAAAGGGTATCCATGATGCTCACGTTAAACAGTGTTCCAGATAAGATTTGCTCACAATGTCATGTGTGTGAGGAACTTGTGAAACGTCTTGCCTTTTGTCTTTTTGTTCAGATGAGCCGTTTCACTTATCGCTCGAGTGACAGCTGACTGATAAATTCCAGCTCCTTTTTTGCAATCTGAGCTGTACAGTGACATTCCTTTTTTTACTGCAGAAAAAGAGACAAAAGTTGCTAGTGTCGCAAACATCAGCTTCGGCAAATTATTAACCACAAGTGTTGACTTACGGGGAATGTCCATGTGAAATAAGCAAATACTGAGTTCAGATGAACAGAATGAAGTTCTTCCCTCTTTCCAAATTCTGTAAAAATCTATTTAGTGTATGCATGTTACAGTGCTCTCGAAAGAAGGCTATGACTTTAAGAGGTCACATCAAACCAGGTCATAAACAAAAGTCAAAGGTTGCCAAAAGCTGTTTGGCAGATTGTGCTGTAACAGTGTGTTTTCACTTTGTCCATTGTCTAGACAGGCACTAAAAACTGAAAACTTTTATGAAACACTTAAACATCTATTCTGACAATTATCAGTTTTTATCACAGCGTTTATATTAAACCACAACATCCGTCATGACTGCTTACGAGAATATACGACAGCCACCATGGATTTAGTAAGATTTTATAGCAGGGTTATAATAAGGAAGTCAAAATGTTACCAAACCACAGTGGCCTAGTGTTTAGGGACTACCAGCAAGCGTTTAAGTAGCCGCGCCCTGTTGCACGGAGTGTATGGGTGAAAAGTAGAGGTTGCATTTCATTTTGTCTCACTATGTGCTGTGCCGTGTTTCACTATGACAAGAATAGTCACTTTCAATTTCAATAAATGTCTTTATGGCCTCTTTATAACATTTAAGAACAAAAATATTTAGCAGTAATTCAGTATAGGTTGTGTTTTTCTATATGATCAATTTCACTATCAATTCTGTTTTGCTTATGTCCAAACAAGCAAAAAATAACAATGGTCCATCACCTATAATCAGATCATCACCCGCTGTTCAAACTACCTGTTTGGTTGATTTCTTCCTCTTATTTTAACGTTAAATTGTCTTTCACTTTTTAAATTGGCCATTTTTCACTGACAAAATGTATATATGGAAGGGTTGTGAGCAAGAATGATCTTCATTTTTTGGCTTACAATTTGAATTCCTATTTCATTTAGGATTGTTCAGCCATATTGCAAACTTAAGTATCACCTGCTACCTTGATTTTAGAAAGTGCAATGAATTTTATCTGCACTGCCCAGCATCAGCCAAGGAGTGTTTTCTTATGGTCTTTTTTCTTGCAGGTGAACGGAGGTCAAGTCACTCTTCCTTACGCACACAACAAATCAGTCACTGCGTCTCAGACGGGCTCATATGTGCAAGTGGACACAAACTTTGGACTGCGGGTCCTCTTTAATGGAAATGACCGCCTGTTTGTGCAATTAGACGAGAGACACAAGGGCAGAATGTGCGGACTCTGTGGAACATACTCCGGAAGTCAGTTTGATGACTTCCTGACACCTGATGGCAATGTAGTCCCATACCCACATGATTTTGCCAGCAGCTGGAACACTCTTGACACAGACTGGATGTAAGATCATTTATAATTTATGCAGATTACTCAGTTATACCTATCTTATGGTCATTTTATTAGGCACATCTTCTACACAAGTGCACAGTGTGGGCTTACAGTTACTCACTGTAGTTGTTGCATTTGTTGCTGCACAGTTTGCCAGCAAACCTGTACCACATTCATCTGGGAGCACCGCAGGAGCACCACCAGATACTGTTTGGGTTGTCTACCATTTTAGCACTGAGGTGCAATTTTAATGGGTGTTTCACTGGTTGAAGCTGACCTGATGAAAGTTTTAAACGCTGCTTGTCCGAGTCCAATCTAACATCCCAAAATGTCAAGACACAGGTCAATCTCTGTGGTTAAAAACTGACCACTGATGAAGGGGTACAGGATGTTAACCAAATGAATCATGGTCTATCAATGAGTGTTAGCCCAGTTCCAAAAAATGCAGAGCTGAAAAATAGGCAGAACACAGATGTGTAACTTTATAAAGAAGTGGTCATTGTTTTAAAATGAACATGGTTCTTCTTAACTGATCCAGCTGTAGTGATGGCTCTCCAGAACAACCACAATGTCCACCCGAGATGAACAGCCAGGGGTTTACGGAGTGTAGCAAGCTGTTTGGAGATGCCTTCAGGGACTGCCATTGGTTTGTGCCCCCTCAAATCTTTGTGAACAGCTGTGTGCATGACTACTGTACAACAGGAGGGGACTTGTCCCAGTTGTGCCTTTCACTGCAAAATTATGCGGCAGCTTGCGAGGTGGCTGAGGTGTTTCTGGGAGCCTGGTGGAAGGATACAGTCTGTGGTGAGCTTAAACTCCTTTTCACATTTTAATATAATAATAATATCATTATGAATACAAATTATAAATATATAATTTATAATATAGCATAATAATTGCTTGGATTCTATTAATAAAAACATCTGGGCGATTTTCATTCCACTAATGAAAATGGAAGCCTGAAGATGTCACAGTCTGTTGTGCCTGTGGTTCCGGCTGGGCACGACAGACTGACAGAAGAGAGGGATTCAAATTTATTACCCAACTGTAATTTGACGGTGAAATTCTGCTCGTTCCCTCATGCATTGTTCTAAAATAAACATAAGAGTTTCTAGTTTCCAGACTTTCAAATAGAATCATCAAGCTGGAATAATCAGTCAGTGATACTGACTCGGTATATTTTCACCTATGATTATGGATCTTAGGCTCAAAAAAGTTACATAGAAATGTATTACTTAAATATCATTAATGCTGCATCTCTTTATGATTTGCACATGACTGATAACCTGCATCTATTTTCCACTTGCAGCCACCCTCGCAAGCACAACAACAGCCCCAGCCACTCCAACCCCATTACCCCAAACCACCCCAGCACCTACTACAGCAAAGCCTGCTAGTGCAAGTAAGTGATTTACTGCCATGTTCTCATGATTTTTTCTCTAATATGGCTATAAACTAATTTGAACCGGATTTCAACAGGTTGTCCATGGAGTTGTAACTTTGACCATAATGAATGTGGATGGGAGCAGTTAATTCAGGACAGCTTTGACTGGACAAGGTGGTCTGGGTCGACTCCAACTGACTTCACTGGCCCAAGCAGTGATCACACCACAGGAAGTAAGAGAAGGAGGAAAAAGATCATCTGTCTACTTTAAAATTAACTGTAAATGCACAGAGCAATGCTAAAAACCTGGTAATATTTGGACGCTACACTGTGTGCACAATTATTAGGCAAGTGAGAATTTTGACTATATCATCATTTTTATGCATATATTCCAAAACTAAGCTGTCTAAACTTGAATGCTAATTGGATTTAAGCAGATCAGGTGGTGTGTATTTGTGTAATGTGGGAGGGTGTGGCCTAAGGAGAGCCCGATATCAAGGTGTGCAGAATTATTAGGTAGTTTCTTTTCCTCCTCAGGCAAAATGGACCAAAAAATAGAGAACTGACTCTGAACTCTGAAGTCAAACATTGTAAAAAGTCTTTCAATGGGATGCAGAACTCTTGAAATTGCTAAGATATTGAGGTTTGTTCACAGAGCCACAGTTTGTAATAGTCAACTAACAGGGTCGCAAGAATATTGAGAAAAAAGACACAATTGAACTACCAAAGATCTGAGAAGAATCAAACGTGAAGCTACCAGGATCCCATGATCCTCCAGCAAGGTGGAGGTGGGGTACTAGTATGGGTTGGTATTATTAAAGATGAGCTGGTTGGATCTTTTCAAACTGAAGATGGACTCAGAATCAACTCCCAGACCTACTGCCAGTTTTTAGAAGACAAGCAGTGTTGCAGGAATAAATCTGCATCTTACAAGAAGACCATGATTTTTATGGAGGACGATGCTCCATCACATGCATGGAAGTTCTCCACTGCAAGGCTTGCAGGCAAAGACCTTAATGATGAAAGAATCATGACCTGGCCCTCTTCCTCTTATTGAGAACGTGTGGACCTTCTTAAAAGGGAGATTTATGGGGAAGGAAAACAGTCCACCTCTCTGAACAGTGTCTGGGAGGCTGTGGTTGCTGCTGCACAGAATGTTGATCGTCATCAGATCAAGAAACAGACAGATGCCATGGATGGAAGGATTATGACTGTTATTGACAAAAATGTTGAGTTGTCGGTTTATTATTCTCACGCTAACAGATGAAAGTAAACAAGTGAGATGGGAAGGTTTTCATTTTTCATTTAGTTCAGTAATAATTCTGCAAAAATAGTTGCCGAATAATTGTGCACACATATGTATCTCCTGAGAACGCTCACATTTCCTTTAAAACGTTCAGGTCTCAGGGTTTGAACATTCTGGATTGACTGATAGAACTCGATTTGTTCCAGATTAAAATGAATCCTCAAAATATTCACTTGCCTAATAATTGTTCACAGGGTAATTTACTTGGCTTTGGTAATCAAATGGTCAGGCTGTAAGGTTCTTAATTCTGTATATTAATAAACACCTTGTTGTCTTCAGGTGGTTTTTACATGTACATAGAGTCTGATGGAGTCCATCAGGGTGACTCTGCCCGTATGATGAGCCCAGTGTGCAATACTCTGGGCACCCAATGCCTGACCTTCTGGTATCATATTTACGGTTTGGCCACGGCCATGGCATTGAATGTCTATAAGCTAGAGAATTCTCATGCCACCAAAGTTTGGTCCAAGGTCAATAACCAGGGCGACCGGTGGAACCTCGCCCAGGTAGAGATCAATGTCCAGGGACCCTTTCAGGTAAGTAATATCAACAAAAACACGAATCCTAATACAGCAACCATAATTAGTAAAAATGGTTAGATAGCCATGAGCATTCATTTGTAATTGTATTGCTGTTTCAACAATTTTAAAGCTAAATTTTTTCCTGAAACTTTTTCCTCAAATAAGCTTGAACACATTAAAAAATTAAGTCTTATTTTAGCTTATTAAGTTGTGTATAACCACACGCAGCAAAGTATTTAAAATAAGTTCCTTGTTTCAGATTATTGTGGAAGGCATCAGGGGCTCAGATGATCGGTCAGACGTGGCATGGGATGATGTGAAAATAACGTATGGAAAGTGTGGAGACAACATCATGAATTCAGTGCCTGAACTGCCTTCCTCCAACAGTGGAGACCTGTCCTATATAACCGCAGGTAAATCCAGAATAATTAAAATATAAAGCTATACATTATTTATTTATTTATTAATGTATACATTTTTTGTATGCAGTCAGTTGTCAATCTTTCAGAAATGTTATATGGATTACTGTATATTTTGTATGTGTTCACACACCTATATCTCATATATTTTAAAACTGTAATATTAACTACAGCAGCTCCTTCGAGCATCGATTCCTCAAACTTCTTGCAGCCTGGAGGCTCCATCAACTACCATCCAGGTAAAAACTATAACAGTAAATTGATAAAAGATAGTAGAGATCTACAAAGTTGTGTCTTTGTTTTAGAGTCATAAACATATCATGCCCATGGGGTCTTAGCTGGTTTCCTCTATTGGAAAAAATAAAACTAAAGGAGTTTGTTGTCCAAACAGTTTTCTCAGAATATCTCTGGAACTTCAAAATTTTGAGGGTATTAAGTGGTGTGGTGGTAGTCCAGTGCTGAGATACTCACCAGTGAACCATGAGGTCGCAGGTTTGAATCCCACCACTAGCACTACCACCATTGGGTTCTAGAGCAAAACCCGCAAACCGAGCTGCTCCAGGGAGACTGTCCCAGTAATCAGGAACTAGAAGTGACTCTGGATCAGAGCATCTGCCAAATGTTGGAAATGTAAATGTAGGTTAAGCTGCTGGGAAATTTTACTGCAAGCAAGCACATGAATGCCTTTTATTCAACATCAAAGCCCTGATGCACACCCAAAAACAGTGCCAAATGAGGTTATTAAATATACTGTTTCAGTAGATCATGTTGAAAGTGTCCAAAGATACTGGAAAAGTGCTGTTCAGGCAAAATAAAAATGTAAAAAATAAAATAAACAGCAATCTGCTTCCTACTACTGCAGGATGAAGAACACCCAGGTCTGGTAACATTTAATTCTGAAATTAGAACACACTCTTCAGACATTAATGCAGGAAACTTGTGTTTTATTCTTTTTAGAGTCAAAAAGTGTTTGCGAATTGGTATATATATTTTTTGTTTATAATAAAAATTTCTGACAGTCTGCAGAATCAACTGCAATTTTGACAACAACCTCTGCACTTGGGCTCAGATGGCAACCGATGTTTTTGATTGGACGAGACACAGTGGCTCCACCCCTACAGCAATGACTGGTCCCTCCTCTGACCACACCACTGGAGGTCAGTACCTGTACCTATATATAAATAAATGATAGATATATTATCCACTGAATTACAAACAGAGGTTCACTGGGTAATGAAATTAATTTAGTTATATTTTACAAACTCCCACCCAGTTCTCATCCTCTTATCCATCTACAGGTGGCCACTACATTTACATTGAGGGCGACAGCGCCACTCATGGAGATACAGCACGTCTCCTCAGTCAGGAATGTTCTGACGTGCAGCCACAGTGTCTGGAGTTCTGGTACCACATGTACGGTTCCAGCTGGACCATGGGCCTGACCGTCTACCTCCTGCATGGTAACCAGGCCCGGGAGGTCTGGAGAAAGAGAGATGATCAAGGGAACACTTGGCACCGTGCTCTAGTGAACATCACACCCCAGAGGAACTTCAAGGTCAGTGAAATTCTACTGTCTACTAAGTCTGCTAAGCTACTGTTGGCTTTTTCAATGTCTTTCTAACTGCCCAATAAGACCGCAGATATATTAAAATATACATATATTTTAATAAGTATAATATTCATAATAATAATAATTATATATATATGGTCTCCTCTCTGAGAAGATGAAGGACTTTAATATATATCTTAACTGAGTGCTTAAATGTTGTTTTGTTATCAGATTATCTTTGAAGGGCGCAGAGGTCACAATGTTTGGTCTGACGTGGCTGTAGACGACGTCTCTTTACGCCGAGGAACTTGTGAAGGTGCTGTTCTACTAAGACATAAAAACTACATCGAAATTCAAGTATAAAATGAAAGTGATCGTTCTTGTCATTGTGAAACAGCACACAGTGAACCACAACGAAATAACACCTCTGCATTTAACCCATACACTCACAACATGCAGCAGGGGGCAGCTATTGAAAGCACCCGGGGACCTGTAATGGGGCGGTACCTTGCTCAAGGGTACCTCAGGGCAACCTAGTGGTAAGGGAATCAAACCCACAATATTCCAAGCTCAGGGCCAACTCCCTAACCACTAGGCCACCACTAGTAATAACAAAGATGGTAGACTTTTGATGGCAGATTTAAAACAGCTGATGAACTACTTAAGACATAGATTCAACTTTCATTCAGATTTTTTTTTTTTCCATATTTTTTTATTTTCATTTGTTCTTACAAAGGGTAGGCACATTTCGTATACTTTGATAAGTCTATTTTATTCATTGTCTATGTCCTGTATTATTTAAGTTACATTTTGACGTAAATCAGTTCTTTTCCTCAATCGGTTTGCAGAGATTTTCCAGATATATTTAGAAAACAGGGCTATTTCTATATGTGAGGACATAATGTCTCGTGGGCCTTTTAGCCATTGGTTGCTTTTGCTTAGTGATTTCAGCTGCCAAAGATGCAGGAAGGTGTTTTTAGGGGGGATGGAATATTCATAATCATATTAAATGATTCGCTTTTTTTTATTTTTCACCACATGCTGCAATATACTCTACACATAGAATAGCACAGTCTTTATGCCACATGTCCACTAACAGTTGGCAAGTGAAGGAATGCAGCTTGTCATAATGAAAATATATAAATGAGACAAAATAAATGTCCTGTAATGTACTTGCAACCTGTCATGGGTGTTTCTCCAATTGTCATCCCATGAGCACCGGGATAGGCTCAAATATGTCCTGCAACTATCGTTAGGATAAGTGGATCAGAAAACTGCAGGATGAAAGATGAATAATAAATACATTCTAAACTAAATTACACATATGTCTAGATTCTGCTCTGTTTTTAATAATCAGTCTCTTCAGATACAGTTAAACAGTCTTCTGTTTGTTTTTTATGTCTGGGTTTGTTTTAAGAGTGTTAAAAAGCCATCAGTCATGGTCCTTGACACCAGTAAAGGGTAATAAACATAACAGGTCAGGGCATCCATATATATTAGCGTGATAGCTCCATTTATAAGACCGATAAATGTATACATTTTTTTTGCTAATTATGTCCATTTTTTTTACCTAGATTTAATAAATCAAGTGACTGTTTCACCAAGACCTGAGACGTGGACAGTAGACGCCACAGCACCTGAAACAGTAGAGACTACTCTACAGACCACTACAGAAACCACAGTGTTTGAATGTGATACTGTAGGTGTTCCTGATGAAACAACAACAACAGCAACAACAGAATTTGTCCAAACTACAGTTGAACCTGCCCAAACTACACCTCCGGAGACAGCTACACCTCCAGAGACAAATACAACTCCAGAGACAACTACACCTCTGGAGACAACTACACCTCCAGAGACAGCTACACCTCCAGAGACAACTACACCTCCAGAGACAGCTACACCTCCAGAGACAGCTACACCTCCAGAGACAACTACACGTCCAGAGACAACTACACGTCCAGAGACAGCTACACGTCCAGAGAGAGCTACACCTCCAGAGACAGCTACACGTCCAGAGACAGCTACAACTCCAGAGACAACAAAACCTTCAGAGACCACTACATCTCCAGAGACCACTACAACTCCAGAGACCACTACAACTCCAGAGACCACTACAACTCCACTATGTGATACTGTAGGTGTACCTGATGAAACAACAACAACAACAACAACAACAACTGAGCCTGCCCAAACTACAACTCCAGAGACAACTACATCTCCAGAGACCACTACACCTCCAGAGACAACTACATCTCCAGAGACCACTACACCTCCAGAGACAGCTACAACTCCAGAGACAGCTACACCTCCAGAGACAGCTACACCTCCAGAGACAGCTACACCTCCAGAGACAACTACAACTCCACTATGTGATACTGTAGGTGTACCTGATGAAACAACAACAACAACTGAGCCTGCCCAAACTACAACTCCAGAGACCACTACATCTCCACAGACCACTACAACTCCAGAGACAACTACATCTCCAGAGACCACTACAACTCCAGAGACAACTACATCTCCACTATGTGATACTGTAGGTGTACCTGATGAAACAACAACAACAACTGAGCCTGCCCAAACTACAACTCCAGAAACCACTACATCTCCAGAGACCACTACAACTCCACTATGTGATACTGTAGGTGTACCTGATGAAACAACAACAACAACTGAGCCTGCCCAAACTACAACTCCAGAGACCACTACATCTCCACAGACCACTACAACTCCAGAGACCACTACATCTCCACAGACCACTACAACTCCAGAGACCACTACATCTCCACAGACCACTACAACTCCAGAGACAACTACATCTCCACAGACCACTACAACTCCAGAGACAACTACATCTCCACAGACCACTACAACTCCAGAGACAACAACATCTCCACTATGTGATACTGTAGGTGTCCCTGATGAAACACCAACTGAGTCTTTCCAAACTACAACTGAGGAACTAGAAACCACTACCCTACCAACCACTACCAGAAGCACAACCACAACAACAACAACGACTCCTCAGCCAAGTATGCTCACCGTTATTTAATATCACACAGACATCCTTTACATCCTACAATCTATTCACTAATGCAGTGGTTAACTCCTGTAGACCCTCACTCACTGCAGGTTAATGTTTTCCTTGCACCTCAACTTCAAACCAGGAGAGATTTGTTAATTAATTGATTAAATGTTTGGTTGTGGTTGTGAATGGAAATATGTTCAAATCTGCAGAGCATTAGAACCACAAGGACTCGTTTTTGGAATTGGTACTCTAAAAGAATGTGCCTTCTGACAGGATAGTTTTGTAGGGATGTAACAAGAGATCACAGTTTAATTCATGTGATGCAAGAAGCAGAGGATGCTAACCCTAGGGCCTAGTGGTTAGGGAGTTGGCCCCAGAATCAGAAGGTTGAGGGTTCGATTCCCAGACCAGCAGGTTGCCTTGATGTACCCTTGACCAAGGCAAGCACATGGTAAAATGCAGAGTTTCACAATGAGGAGTTTTGACTTTCACTTCATGTTTGAACAACCCATCCATCCATTATCTGCCGCTTGTCCCAAACGGGGTCGCGGGGGAGTGCTGGTGTCCAATCCAGCGCACACAGGGCGAGGACGGGGGACGCACCCTGAACAGGTCGCCAGCCCATCGCAGGGTGGAGCGGGACGGGGACGGCACCTTGCTCAAGGGTACCTCAGGGCAACCTATGGGGAAGGGGTTCGAACCCCCGATCCACCGATCGTAGGGCCAACGCCCTAACCACTAGGCCACCACTGCCCTTGTTTGAACAACCGAGATTGTTCAAACCACTTTGCATCACATTTTTAGGGTTTATTCACAGCTGAGATCTTTGTCTACATTTGAATAAAACCATATTGTATTTGTTCAGTTCATTTATATAGGTCAGAACACAGTAGCACACCTGGGTCAGCACCAAAATAATGATCTATTTAGAAAAAAGGCATGTGAAACTCAATCAAAGCAAAGTTATGTAATGTAACTGATTATTTTCTGCTTTAGATCAACATGTCAATACAGCACTGAGCTCAGGATCATGATTCTAATCTTGAACGGCTTGTATTGTTACACCCTGATTTTCAAAACCCCATGTTGATGAGTTTTACATGCTTCAGATTTTGCACTGTTGCTTATATACAATTTTTCTCATTACCATTTATATCTGTCTGCCTTTCTTTCTCCCTCTAGGGCCCTCTTGTCCCATAAATAGTCATTACACTGATTGCATACCTGCATGCCAGGCAACTTGTGCACAGCTGCACGGACCCCCACACTGCAATGCAGATGAACCATGCATGCAGGGATGTGTTTGTGATGACGGTTTTGTTCTCAAACAGCATGTGTGTGCGCCCATCCGGGAGTGTGGATGCCAAGATGACATTGGCAAGAGTTATGATGTGAGTAATAAAAGCATATTGTGGAATATGTTAGTATAAGACATACACAGAGAGGGCACTGAGCTTAATCATCCATGCTAATTACTTTTATAATATTACTTCTTGCCCTCTGTTCCCAAGCATTCTCAGCCAGACATTACTGTAACTAACATCCAGCCTTTCTTACTCATTTGCTATTGTGACTTCAGTTTGGTGAGAAATGGTACAGCCCTCACTGCACTCAGAAGTGTGAGTGTAAAGAAAAGGATGGTGAAGGGCAGCTGAAGTGTGAGGATAAGGAGTGTGACGATGATGAGGTGTGCCTGATGAGTGAGCAGGGAGAATACAGCTGCAAGTCTGCAGGTAAAAACTTGCTTGAGCTTGGTGGAAATCATTTCACTTTATTGAATATATATATATATATATATATATATATATATATATATATATATATATATTTTTTTTTTTTTTTTAAGTTGCGTTTTAACTACATCCAAGCTCAGTGAAGAGCGAATGATGCTCTGAAATACATAATTACATTTAAGATCACATGCCAGGATGCAATGCTGCACTTGTGTTCTTCATAGTCTAAAACATCAGCTAAATGTCAAGCACTGTGCAACTCTAAATATACACTTATGAACTCAAAACACAGGATCATGTTCATATTAAAGAAACATTTTGATAGTCAAAGAAATAAGTACACTTACCTGTAGCTCATATAGGTCATTGCTGTATTTCCCATATTCCACCATACCCCCAAACACCAACAGTCGGGTGCCATCACACACAAATCCATAAGCAGCGCAACCAGGTGGAACATCCCCTCGAACAGCCGGAATAAACCACTGATTGGTTGCTGCAAAAAATAAAAAAGCGGAATCCAGAATGACTCCGAAAAAGTTCTTTTTTCCCCCCTGTTCATTTGTGGTTTCAGCAGGCTACACAAAGCATATTAAATTTAATTACACTGAATTAAGTACAGCACACAGAATGAAAGGGTTTCAGGTCATAAATGCACATCACATCAGCAAAGCCAGCAACTAGGTGACGATGTATTACTTCTTTCACAGCTTCCCAGGACCTCTTTTCATGCTACAGTTTTTAGTCACGTTGCTTATAGAATTATTCTGAAATTAGTGCATCCCTTAATAATACAGGAGAAAGAATAAGACGACAACATCATTGTAAATATTTACACAGCAATGCGGGATATTATCGGAGGAGGAGTTTGTTGACGTCGTGCCCGTTGTATTAACCCGCCATTTCTCTTTGCAGTTTTCCCTCCTTTCTCTGCTCGGCTGAAGCAGCTCCCCTGTCTGACTAGCTTGCTCAGGTTAGCCAGTTTTCTAGCGTTAGCACTCTAGCCTTAGCTAGCAGTACGATAGCAGCTCTAAGCTAACTGCTGATCCAAACTGAGGCAGATTTGTGAACATCAAAACAAGCAGTCCTGCCTCCACATATCAGGGAGCACAAGATATTCTTTCTCAGCTCTCTGATGGGCAGCAGAGACTGCCTGACTGATCGGGTTTAACCATACCCATTCAACAATCACTGGAGGACACTTTTAACAGTTAAAAGAACAAAAGCACGACATTTAAAGAAACGTTAGCTCACTAGATTTCTCTTATTAGCCTATTAATGCTAATGTGCCGGGAGATACTTGCATTTTTGCGTAACGAATCAATAAATAATCACTGGTTTGTTTAAAGGCAAAGCCAATTCACATCCTGGATGGTCTTTCGATGTGATATTAAGAGCAGTACAGTCAAAAAGACTAAAAACTACACCGAAAGAATGCATTTAAACCCAAATTTAATTAGCAACATGGCTAGCGCGCTAAGCGTTAGCGAGCTAAGACAGCTTAGCTGCGGTTCCTCCGTGTTTCTCCAAAAAACTACACGGTGTGTGTCAGAAACAAATACAAGCTGCGGTTCTAGACGCCCTGTTTAAGTAGAATCTGTTACCTGTGTTGTACACATGCAGTTCATCCACGATCCCTTCGTTCCCTCCGCCGAAAACCACCATCAGTTCCTTGATGGCTACAGCCCGGTGTCCGTGCCGGGGGCGAGGAACCGGGCCGGACCAGCCCAGTACCCTTTTCCACCGAGGCTGCAGAACCGAGCCCGAGGTGCCAGACGTCGCAGTACCAGAAGTCATGTTTCCTCTTTAACAAGAAACAAATTCCATTCAGAGCGTTTCTGTTCGAAATCCGCCAACTTCTGATTTAAGATGCACAAAATGAACGAGCTAACGGTTCGCTGCCGAGCTGGTCGCTTCGCTGCTCGTCTCTTCAAAAAACATGTATCTCACAGAAGCGATCTAAATACGAATAGTAGGTTAAACGGTACACTGAATGCATTCAACAGTGCCGGTTAGCTTACTACATGTTTCCAAATCTAGCTGCTGAGGACGGCTAGCGATATTAGCCCGCTAGACAAGGCAGTTAGCCGCTTTGCTACAGGGATTTTAACCTGATTAGGCCAACTAACCAGCGAGGAAATGTCCAAAACGTGCTCGGTTAAAATCTTCTGTGCAAACGAAACCAATACTCCGTCGTGCTTCAGCTTGTTCGTGTTTGGAAACGATTTCAGCGCCGGGTTTAGCTACACTAGTAGGTGTAGCAGGCTAGCTCGCTAAAAGAGTCCGCCATTTCAGCGGGGACCGAAATAACAGCGCCGGCAAAAACAACACAGGCTCGGGGTTTTGGTTAAAATCCACCGATGTTACTCATCCTTATCGGACCACTTATCGATAGCGCCGATTAATTTTCTTTCCCCTGCAATCCACGGAGAGTAACTACGAAAGAAATAGTCCCGTCTGTGTGTTTTGGGAGCTTTAGTAGAGAAATCGGCGCTGCGGCTCCCCGAACGCCGCCATCTCGTAGCTTCGGCTAAACCAACGGAACTTAGCTGCTAGCGCTTAGCGGCTAGCGCTAGCGGGCTCGGCTAACGTCAGAGCGAAAAAGGGCGGCGGGCGAAAAAAAAAACCCGTTTTCATTTCTTTCGCCGACATCTTGTAGCTTCAGCTAACAACTGCTAACGAGGAGTATAATAATATAGCCTAGCCGTGGCTAAATGGCTAAGCTAAGTGAGGAGGGTTGAAGTCCTCATTAAAATGGGCGGTGAGCTCGACAACAAACTGCCCGCTACAGTTTTTTTAATCACACAAATTCATTGAAAACACAAAACCGCACGTCTGAAACTTATGAGAATTATAATTAAAAATCACACAAATATGGTTTCGATCGTATGCATTACTTCATGGAAATATGGTTATTTTATTTCATGAGGTTTTTTCTTCTTCAGTTTTTAGTTTTTTTTCCTCTGTTTTCATGCCTCCGCTGTCTGGGAGCCGCCATCTCCCTCAAAACCAAACAATCTCCAAACTGAGCTAGCCAGCATGCTAACCGTTTCTCCAAACTCCCACCGTGAACACAAATCCACATCATGCAGATGTACTTTAACAGCATCTCACAACATAGATCACATCATAGACCGAGTAAAACGATAAATAGGTCATAAATATAACACGAAAACCGCAGATGTGTGGAACAGCTCGGGCTAGCGCGTTAGCCGAAAGCCCGGGTTTGTAGTACGGCAGCTAACGAGTTGCTAACAGGGCTGAATAAAACTTGACAGAAACAAGCAGTCTGACAAAGAAACGTTACGTGTTTAGTTTTAAGGTAGTTTATTTACTCTTCTCATTGAGAGTGCGAGTATGGGGAGTTCGCCGTTCCCACCAAATCCCCGTTTTGCCCCTTGACTTCTTGCTAGCTTCCCTCAGTAAAAATGGCGGACGAACCGTTAGCCGTCACCAGAAACGCTGCAAAGTAATTCAGACTTTCTCATTTCATAACGCCAAATACTTACTCGTTCCGAGCTGTTATTTTAATAAGGAAAAATTCGAGGGAGAGACCCAGTAACCGAATTCAACCCAGAGTTTGTCTTTTTTTCCTGCAGATATTGCTAACTCTACATCCTTTCATGCCGCCCAGGAAGCCGCCATCTTCTTCACAACCCCTCGGTAATTAACTGCCCCTGATTCTCTTGCCCTCAGAGACACAGAGCTGCACTCTCTCCCCTCACATCACACTCCTCCTCGCAGAACCTGTCCCAGCCGTTTAAAACAAGGCCTTTTCTCCACACACTGTGTTGCAACGGCTGGAGAAAAGGCCACTGTAAAAGAAACAGAGCCCTGCAGTTTGAAAGCCACACTATTTTCTCTGTAATGCTGTAATAATAGATCTATAAACTACAGCAGTTGTACAGATGTGCTGTAAGATTCCTATCTTTAAAAATGGGGGGAAAAATCT